>PVLC010011246.1:0-47730 GCA_004027655.1 Graphiurus murinus
CTGGGGATTGAACTCAGGGGCATTCTACCTCCGAGCTATACCCCCAGCCCTATTTTTTTTTTTTATTCTTTATTTTGAAACCGAGTCTCACTAAGTTGCGGAGTGCCTCACTAGGTAGCTGAGGCTGGCCGCGAACCCGGATCCTCCGGTCTCAGCCTCCCGAATGCTGGGATTACAAGCGTGCGCCACCATGCCCGGCTCAAAACTACACTTTAATAACTATCATTAGAATAAATGCAATAATTTAAATCAATCAATATACATTCAAAGTATGCACATAGGTAGTTAATATAGAGAATCCTATATAGCAGAGGAGGTGCTTAATATCCAAGACTTTTCCCCCAGCATTAATAGCAGACTAGCTAGGAAACTTTAGACATACCTAGTACCAACTCCAAGTCATCCATTCTAATGGAGTGAAAAGAAATAATCAATATTAGAATTAATAACAAAATGCCAGCCGGGCGTGGTGGCGCACACTTGTAATCCCAGCATTCGCGAGGCTGAGACCAGAGAATTCGGGTTCGTGGCCAACCTCATCTACCTAGTGAGGCACTCCGCAACTTAGTGAGACTCGGTTTCAAAATAAAAAAGATTAAAAATAGGACTGAGGGTGTAGCTTGCAGGTAGAATGCCCCTGAGTTCAATCCCCAGTACCAAAAAAAAAAAAACCAAAAAAAAAACCAAAAAAAAAAACCAAAATGCTTTTCAATTACTTTGGCAGCACAGGGGCAGCCTCTTCCAACTCTTTCTGACTTGGAGCCCAGCCTCTGGGTACAGGAGGGTAAAAGGACAATCCCAAATGCCCCCCTTAGGCAGACTGGGCTGTCCAGAGGTAGTTATTTACACCCAACAAATTAGTAGCCAGCAAAGACAGAAAGTGGGCTGCTAAAAATCTAGATGTGTCTGACCACAGCTCATGTTTGAGAACCCCAGGGCATTCTACCTTTGAGCTACATCCCCAGACCTCTTTCTTTCTATTTTGAAACAGGGCATTACTAAGTTGCTGAGGGTCTTGCTAAGTTGCTGAGTCTGGCCTTGAACTGGTGATCCTCCTGTTTCGGCCTCCCAAGTACTGGAATTACAGACATGCACTACCATGCCTGGATCATTTTTATTGTCACAACTGGTGTATTTATATGTGTAGAAGCCAGCACTGCTGCTAAATATCCTATCGTGCTCAGAACAGCCCCAGCAAGAATCAGCTGGCCCTAAATGGCAACAGTGTCACGTCGAAAACCATGATGAATTGGTTGCACGTTTTAAATTCTCTCCTGTCTAGATAAATATTCTCACTGCCATAATCTAAAACAGCTGAACACAAATTTAGAGGAAGGTGGATTTATTTGCTCACAGTTTTTGGAGATTTTAAGGTTCAGTCCCTGTCAGGCCAGGTCTGAGGAGTTCAAGGCGTCGCAGTGAGAAGCAGAGAGAGGGAGAAAACAAGGTTCTGCTCTCACATCACAGAGGCCTGAAGCAAGTGAGTAGGGAGGGGGCGCTGAGACCTTATGTAGTCCCCAAGGCCACATCCCCAGCGACCCCTCCTTAGCAACCAAGCCCCGTTTTCAACATTGCTACCTTGTTTCTGTGAGGGATAGGGGTACATTCTAAATCTAAACCATTGTATCTCCTAAGGTAAAATTTATGTGAACTTATTTATATAAATTGTCAAGCTGATATTTTAACCATTGGGATTTAGCTATTCTATGTATAAGTGTTTACTAAAATAAATACAAAATTTCCAGTTTCCTGTATAAAGTATACTTGTAAACTATACAATCCAAAAATTGTAAGGTACATGGAACTGCCAAGTTGGGTATGATGCATCTCAGACCTTGGTGTTTTGAGAAATAGATTGTAATGTTAATCCTGCAATTTTCAGGGAACTTTGTGTGTAAGGAAGACTTCCTGGGCAACAAAAATATTAAGTGAAGGAGACATCAATGGCCAGGTGTGGTGGCACATTGCTGTGATCCTAGCATTTGGGAGGCTGAGATAGGAGGATTGCAGGTTCAAGGCCAGCCTCAGCAACTTAGCAACACCCTGTTTCAAGATAAAAAAAAAAAAAAAAACTTTAAAAGCACTGGGGGTGTAGCTCAAAGGTAGAATGCCCTGGGGTTCCATCCCTAGTACCAGAAAAAGAAAGAGAAGTTGGCATCAGTGCAACTTAGAAGTGAACCAACACGCACTCTCCTGTCAATTGTCAAGTCCTTTGGCGTGGTGACCTGCCCTCCCTGCTGGCCTCAGCCCGACATTTTTCATCCTCCCATCAGTCCTGGGGGCACAGCAGAACCTTCCATCAGTCTCATGTGTGCTGGAGGCTTTGGAAGTAACCCCACAGTCTGAGGCTCCGCCTCTTTCACAAATAGTCTGACTTTATCCACAGGCCCATGTGGAGGTTCTTGGTAGAACTGTGTTTTCAGGACACCAAGGTCAGGGTCACTTGTTCAGGCAGGACTGCAGGCTTCCTCTGCATGTGGTGTTCCTGCTCCTAGCAATGGTAGAGGTCAAAGTTTATTCAGATCTCCCACTGAGTTCCATGTTGTTGGTACAAGGGTTTGTGGGATTTCTCCAGGCCTGGCTCAGAGAGTTAGTTTGCTGAATTACTAGGTTTTTCAGAAAGCTTTTGCTTTTCAGACACATATTTTCCTTAAGCTAGGGTTTCTGCTTCTGGCGCATATACTCCGTTGCTTTGGTGAGACAGGAAGGACCTAAGGTGAAGACTTGGGAACATGGCTTACTACTTTTCTTTCCTGTTAGGTCTGCCTTTCCTGATCGATTCTTATCATTTTTATCTTGAAGCATTGGACAGAATATTATCCCCATCAGAGGAGGCAGCTACCACGTCTCCTCTATGGAGGAATCCAAGAGCAGTTGGAAGGACGTTCATGGAGAGGCTGAGTGGCCTGCCAGAGCGTCACAGCCTTGGAACCTGGCCGGAGAGGTGCGACAACTGCTGGGCTCTTTGGATTCAGGTGAGCGTTGAGTCTCCAGCTTGTTTGCTGAGACACTGATGTCAGATGTCCCTGCAGCAGGCTCAGCCATTTCACCAAATGGAAGGCCAGGGTCTTGTTCTAGTATCTGGACCCAGGTAGAGATGGAGAAGAACATACAGCAAAAAGATGCTTCCTCCTTTTCTAACTTTGAGCCTCTTTGAAGTATAAATGCTGACTTTTAAAATTTTTTTTCCAGAGAAGCCTTTTCAAGGAACTCATCCTTCATGGGCAGTGAAGCCTGCGAGGTACTCGAACCCAGCCTGGTCTCCTGACTTGACGTTTTCCACGGAGGCCACCGTGAACGCCACACCACCTGGGAAGGAACAGATCTTGCTTTTGCTATACTTTTTGCAATAGGAACATTATTGCCTGATGATTGTGAGATGTCTAGCCAGTGACATACCCCTGCTGGGAAAATGTCTCAGGAATTTGGCTTGTAGCACAAGCAAATAGCTCCTCCCCGGTCCTCAACTGTAATGTGAACCTGGGTCCTTTCAAATGTCCACTCTTTGCAGGACAGATCAGATAAGGGTTCTTTATATTGCTTCAAGTTTCATTCCAACTTTCAACAATTTAAGGTTGGCTTCTTTACCTTAAATGCAGATGCAGATCCGTTTAGAGGTCCTAAGAGGAGAATTGGCCCAGATGACAAGTTCATCTGGAACCCCAGGGGAGGCTGAAGGAATGACCTTTTTCTTTATCCCCCAATGTCCTTACGGATTGGGTGTCCACAGTCCGAGGGATCTAAAGCCCCGAGTCATTTCCGTGGCCACTACCATCCAGTGCTGACTAGCAGGGCACCTGTGGGCCCCGCAGCTGCCACGCGCTGAAGAAGTGCCATGGTGTACCAGGCTTCCTCTCAAACAAACCTCGCAGTCTTTACCTGGAGAAATGGTAGACTGGCTGAAACCTTGGAAAGATGGGCAGAAAGAACCAGTCTTTCCCATCATTGTTCCACTGGAAATTGTCATTTTGCCCAGGGGAGGGTCCTTCTTGTCTCTCTAAAAGTATGTGGGTCTGCCTGCAGCCCCATGGTCTCCCTTCCTGGTCTTCTCTACTCAGGCGGTTGCAAGGGGTGGACCGTGATTGTCCTCTTTGGCTGTGGGGATCCTGGCTTTGCCACAGCATTTCAGAGCCCAAGTGCCAAGCCCAGACTTAAGTTGTGGGCTTTTAAAATGCTGCTTTATTGGGGTAGAATTGGTACACAATAAACTGTGCATATTTAAATCTGATATTTGATGTGTTTGAGTGTATGCGTTTACCCCTACAACCAGCACCACATTCACGACAACAAGAAGCATGGTTCTCTCCTTTAAAAGTGTCCTCACGGAGCCGGGCGTGGTGGTGCACGCTTGTAATCCCAGCATTCGGGAGGCTGAGACCGGAGGATCCGGGTTCGCGGCCAGCCTCAGCTACCTAGTGAGGAACTCTGCAACTTAGTGAGACTCGGTTTCAAAATAAAGAATAAAAAATAGGGCTGGGGGTGTAGCTCGGAGGTCGAATGCTCCTGAGTTCAATCCCCAGACCCGCAAAAAAAAAAAAAAAAAAAAAAGTGTCCTCACGGCCTTTCCATTCTCTATGCCCCATCCCTCAAACACTTAGCTGCTGGTTCCCAAAAGATGCGAAGTCACAAAACTCCCTTACCCAGTAAAGAAGGTGGGTATCAGCTGGGCGTGGTGGCGCATGCTTGTAATCTCAGTACTTGGGAGGCTGAAACAGGAGGATCCGGGTTCTCAGCCAGCCTCAGCTACCTATTGAGGCACTCCACAACTTAGTAAGACCCTGTTTCAAAATAAAGAATAAAAAACAGGGCTGGCAGTGTAGCTCGGAGGTAGAATGTCCTTGGGTTCAATCCCCAGTTCTGCAAAAAAAAAAAAAGAAGGTGGGTATGACCTTGGCCCCATACAAAGTAAGGGAATTAAACCAATTTCACTTTTGGACCTTGATTCAGAAATCCTCAATAAAGTACTGGTTAATTGAATCCCGCAATTGTGCAAACAACATATGAGCAATTATAGTCATACCCCACAGGCTCCCCTTTTTGATCTCCAGTCTATTGTATTTTTTACTAAATCTTTGCTCATCATTCCCATTTTTTTCCAGTTTCCAACTTTGGTTGATATTCTTGTTTTATGCTTACAGTGCCATCAGGCTAGCTATGTCTCATGACATCTGGGAGGGGAAATGTGTCCCGGATGAAGAAAGGGCGCAAGGGCGCGGTGGGTGGGTGGCATTCACCCACGTTTCTGGGACCACAGTTTCCACTGCGTACAGTCAGCTCCTTGAATGCCTTTAGAGAAATCGCCCAGGAGGCAGCTGTACCTCATTTTGTGTCAAAGCTCCCCCAAACTAAGAATGCTCTCAACCTGGAGGAGAGGGCCCAGCAAACGAGGTCTCACGTAGGAAGGCATGCATGCTCCATATGGCCCATGCAAACAGCTATCTCTACAAAGATCCACAGTACTTGGGAATGATGTGTGACTAAATGTTGAACACCCAGTATTTATTGACTAAGCACCAACTTAGTGCTTTAATTGGATATTGAGGTAAAAATAGAACATTAAGATTCTAGGTCAAGAAGCATGTGTGTCTTCACCTGAAAACACTAAAAATCGGGTTAAATTGTGGTACAAGGGATAGAACGATATGGGAAGATTTTAAGAAGATAGATCTAGCCAGGTGTGCTATGCATGCCAGGAATTCCTGTACTTTGGAGGCTGAGATGGGAGGATCCCAGGTTCAAGCCAGCCTCAGAAACTCAGCAAGGCCCTCAGCATCTTAGCAAGATCTGGTTTCAAATAAAAGATGGCTGGGGATATAGCTCAGAGGTAGAATGCCCTGGATTTAACCTCTAGTACCACAATAAAACACAAACACACACACACACACAGACACACACAAATACACACACACATAGAAGAAGAAGGAGAAGGGGAGAAGAAGGGGAAGAGGAGGAGGAGGAGGAGAAGGAAGAGAAGGGGAGAAGGGGAAGAGGAGGAGGAGGAGGAGGAGGCAGAGGCAGCTGCAAAGAGGCTTTGCAGAAAGTGTGATGGTGAGTTTTCAGAGGAACGACGCTCCTTAGACGACTAACAGGCCTAGGTTCAGGGAAGGTGTAATTCGTTCCTTAGACGACTAGCAGGCCTGTGTTCAGGGAAGGTATAATTTTCTGCTGGGAAGAAAAGGAACTGCGACTCTGAGGTGTGGACAGCATCCTGGAACTCCGGATTCTTGCCCTTCTGTTTGTGCCTTTGCTGTCCACGTTTTGCAGAGATCTCTGGAAATGAGATAACGACCTACTGTCATTTGAGACTGCAAGCCAGGTTTCAACTTGGCCTAAAGGAAGACATTTCATCCTTCTCAAGAACTGGGGGAGAGCAGCCTAAGCATGCCCCCGAAGCCACCGGTTAACTGGGCACATGGGTATGACGACATCATTAGCCACAGCACGGGAAAAATCCCGAATCGGTACAAGGCCAAAATCTGTACCGGGGGCCGGCAATTTTTATGACCTTTCCAGACTTGTTTGGATCTGCCATGAAAGAAAAAGGGCGGGGAAGGCAGCTGCTTTGTTTTCACTTCTGAGCCCAAACCAGGAGCCACATCAGTGTGCAATGAGCCACATTTGCACCGGAGGTGTGTGTGTGTGGGGGGGGGGTCAGGCTCAAAAAGAGGCGGTGGGCCTCAAGTTAAGCAGTGCAGATGAGGACCAGAAGGCTGTGTGAGCTGTTGGGGACAGATGTGGCCCAGAGGTGCACAGCCCACATTTGGGACAGTCTAGGCGGTGAGGTTGTGTGCTGGAACCTAGCGGCCGGCTCCAGGCAGCTGGGGGGCTAAGGGCAGAGGTAGTGCCAGCCGGCCCTCCCCGGAGCCATTGGAGCTGAAGGGCAGGAGAGCAGAGACCCTGTCACCACCGTCCGCACCACCAGAGCTGGCCCGAGGTCCTGCCACTGGCCTGCTGGGCTGCAGGAGCCCGGCTGGTGAGGAGCCCAGCCTAGAACCCCACCCTCCAGCCCTGACCCTAGGTGTGGGCATGATCTAAAGGAGGTCTGCCCCGTGTCTGCGAAGGGATCCAGCATGACGACTCTACAACAGCACAACACACAACACAACCATAGGCACCCTCAGTGCAATTGGTATATATACCTATACATGCACCTACACAAGTACACATACACTTTTATTAGTGCATTGTAATTATACATCATAGTGAGGTTAGGTTCAAAGTGATACCAACCAACTTGTGCAGCCAGGTGTGATGCGCGAACCTGTAATTCCAGTACTTAGGAGGCTGAGACTGGAGGACCACAAGTTTGAGACCAGTTTCAGCAGCTTACTGAGACTTTCAGCAACCTAGTGAGACTGTTTCCAAACAAAAACATTTTGAAAGGGCTGAGGGTATAGCTTGGAGGTAGAATGCCCCCTGGGTTGAGTCCCTAGTACCACAAAAACCAAAACCAAACAAGCCCACTTGTACAGAGACCTGGTGGGTTTCCCCATGAGTCCCACCCATTCCTACCCAATGTCGCTACATGTTACCGACATCGGTGCTGACACCTTCATGTGTGGACATGGCATTATTTGAAATGTCCCCTGCAGTTCAGTGTCTTAATCACACTTTGGAATTTAATCAAAATCCTCTGCTGCCGTCTAGTGACAAATACTAGGAAAGCTGAATAAAGTTATCTATGATCATCATAAAAAATGATAGTTGAAATGTTTAAAAGTGCGAGATCTCGCTCGTCTGTAAAATCTCGAAGAGCTGATCTCAGAGTTCAAGAGCAGGATTGCAGCTATCAGAGGCGGGGAGAGGGTAGAAGGTTTCAAAATAGCTAGATGAGAGGATTTTGAGTGTTTCATCTCAAATGATTGATAATATTTAGAGTGATGTAAATGCTAATTGCCCTATTTTACAAGACACACGTATGTCCTGATGCATCGTCTTGTATCTTGTAAAATACGTGTGATTATTATATGCCAAACTGGATTACCAGTGGGCTGCGGTGGGGCATGCCTGTAATCCCCAGACGGGAAGCTGAGACAGGAGGGTTGTAGGTTCAAGGCCTCAGCAACTTAGCAGAACCCTGTTTTGAAATAAAAAATAAAATAGGGCTAGGGGTGTAGTTTGGAGATAGAATAGCTGAGGAGCTGGGTTCAATCCCTACTACAAAAAATAAACACAAAAACCTGATTATCCCCGGACTTACTGATAGGCCGATGTGGGATAGGACGAGAGAAAGTTATTAAGGGGACCATGAGATTTTTAGCTTAAGGAACTAAAAAGATAAAGTTGCTGATATTACCTGAGATTTTTCTTATTTTTATGTGGGTGGAATGGATTTTGGCATAAATATCTTAAAATGCAGTTGAAACTTGAACGTTTAAAAGGGGACATTTTGCTAAACTAGGTAAAAATTGTGCTGTTCTATGAATTGTTAAGCACTGTCCTGTAAATATGTCCATTAGTTCCAGAATAAAAATATGGAATTAATTGGGCATATCAGAATTGGATTGGTCCAGAGACGCAGGGGAGATTACTGCCCCATTAACAAAGCAGTCCTGCTTCATAAATGCACATCCTTTGTCTACACGTGTTTGCTAAGTGGGTTGAAAATCGGTCACACAGCGGAAGGATGGTAAGTAAAGGGTTAAAATAACCTTTTCTTTGTCTCTACAGGACTCTGACTTTAGATTGACTGTCTAGCTCTTTTCCTTTTTCTTCTCTGTTTAGCTGGAGAGCATTGCTTTTAAGTAAACAATGGGAGATCTGATGTTGCATAGGTATGCAGAATACTATGATTTCTGTAGCCCTTCTCTCTTGAAAGATACGGCCATTCCCTCAGCGTGGGTACTGCGGGGTGCTGGTGTGAGGTTTGGGCTCTGGTGGGCATTAAAAGGCCACCGAGCACAGTCCCTCAAGAGTTCTCATGCTCCTTGGTGGGCACTGTGAATCAGTCTTTGCCTAAAGACTTTACATGGCATCCAAAAGATGAATGGTTACTCTTTGGTGTGTGACCAGGGAAACTCTTGAAGGTTGTACATTTCTACCCTCCTTTAAGTAGCAATGGCCAAGAACAGCTGGCCATGAAGGTCAGCTGCCACCACATGTGAGCAACCGAGTCTGGCTGTTCCTCAAACTAGGCACTACTCCCTCCCCTGCTCTCCTTAACCCCCTCCCCTCCTCTCTCTAATATAAAACTGTTCTGGTTTCCTCCTAACACTGCTGCTTGCTTGTGTGAGACAGCCCAGCAGCTTCTCTTGAATAAACCTTCCCTGATTGGACCGGCCTCCAGGGTCTTCTGTCTCTTGGGTCACGCCCATCACCTTACATATGCATGGTGCTTATTGTCTCTACCATGCAATCTTGCTTCTCAAACTATTTCATTGTGGAGTCAAGAGTTGTGGGGTTAGCCAAGCGTGGTGGCAATGCCTGGCATATGTATAGGCACATGCCTATAGAATTTGGGAGACTGAGACAAGAGGATCACAGGCTTGAGGTCAGCCTCAGCAACTTAGCAAGGCATTCAGCAACTTAGCAAGATCCTGTTTCACCAAAAAAAAAAAAAAAAAAAAAAAAAAGGGCATGGGGGCATGGGGGTGTAGCTCAGAGGTAAAATAAATAAATTTGCATTGTTAGAAATGGATTACATTGTAACTACTTCTAAGATACTGTTACAGAGCTGGTAAGTTACTCTCTTATGAACAAAGCACTGAAAGACATATGGCACTAGGAAATAGCGCCCACAGCCCTGTTCAGCAGCAGCCGTTTAGATCGGTGAATTCACTATTAGTAATGGGTGTGGTCTTATGATCTTGGGACTTAGGCTTGCAAATCGTTATCAGGTGGTTGAATTGGAGCTCTGGGTGGTGGAATGAGACCAGAGACAGTGATGGCAGAAAGGCTCCTGTCATCCAGGGGCACGAATTACGCTCCAGCACAGGTCTACGGTGCCACAGTCCTGAAGACTTGACAAGATGTCCCGGCAACTGCTCAAAATGCTGTTGAGTTTTGTCCAGAGTCTTTTATTGGAAAGATCAAATATGTATGGATGTGAGTGTATGTGTATATGTCTGTGTACATAAAATGTTCTGCCTAGACAAAACACTAACTCAAACAAATTTAGGAAAGTGTTGCCGGTTAGTCAGTTTAATCTTTTCTTCATTCTCAACTACCCGCCATTACCGTGGTGTCAAGTGGCTTTTGTACAAGGCTGCCGTCTGGCTCCTAAGTGACAGAGATGGGCTCAGACACAAACCTTCCGACTTCAAAACTCCTTTTCTTTCCACCACCAAGCTCAGGTAGTCAAATAGGAGAATTCTTGCCGCAGTATGTTTAGCTTTTATCTTTATTGTAATGGATAAAATGCAACATACACATTCTACTTAACAATGAAAGATGAAGGGACAAAGGGGTCAATATTAACTTTGGAGAAGGAGAAACACACGACATGGGCATTGTCCAGCAACGTATGACACTTTAGATTACAGTCTTAGAAAAGAATTGGAAAGTGCCTGAAAGAAAAGACGTTATTTTAAAATTAGGTGTGTGTGTGTGTGTGTGTGTGTGTGTGTGTGTGTGTGTGTAAAACTATTGAAATGCTTGAAAGAGACTTTATAATCCCATGCCATATTATTTTTTATTAAGTGACATGTTTATGGAAAATAGTTGAAAAATGTCTGTCAGGAGAATGATTTAATCCCATACTATATAGCGTTTTCAGGCAAGCAGTGCATATGTGAAAAAGTTGAAGGCTGTTTTAGTCTTGTGACTTTTCAGTTAAATGAAACGCCTGGAGGAATGTACACAAATCCCTGCTCCTGAAAACCTACCTCCCACACGGTTAGACACACACACAGCCTCTGAGGACAGGAAGCTCTCAGAGGATGCCACAGATCACAAGGTACTTGGGTTTTAAAGCTTTTGCTAACAATATTTTACATCATTAAATGCATATTAATAAATGTACACTGAAACCTAACTGAAGTGACTTAAATAATAAAAGACCGTTTGTAACAAAATTGTTAAAGTCCACTAGTCCCCTCCCCCCCAAAAACTAAGGCAAGTGAGGTAGTTTGTACTGTAGGTATGTTGAAAAGAATGGATATTCCAGTTTGTTCATGGATCACTGACTTCAAGAATCTTACCCCCAAGGGAGCTGCTTAACCAAGGAATCCCCTTTTGCAGATGGAGGAAAAGATGAGCCAGCTCTAAGAGTTTTCCTGCAGAAGTGTTCCTCAAAGCTAATTTCCTCTCACACGTTCTTGGAGGATACTATTTACCTAATTGTGGAGCAAGAGTGCCTGGGATGGGGTGAGGGGGAGAAGCCATTAAGAAGAGTATTCACAGGCTGTACATCTGACCTTTGGTTTGTGAATATACTATTCACTTTTACACACTGACTCCTGAACTTTTAGAAACCAACTCTTGATAAAGCAAGAGTTCTTTCAATACGTAGGTGACAGGTGTCCTTGAATTTTAGACTGGCAATGAGTTGGAATAAATGTGAAAACTTTCAGAATTTTTGTATAGGTTGTAATGTGCTTTCAGTAAAAAGAAATGAAAACTCCAAGATGAAAAATTAGATGAACAGGTCCCTGAATTTTCCGTACAAACACGACAGAGTTTAACTAGTCTATTGGGAAGAAACACGACGAGGAGAAGCTCAGTCAGTTTTCAGATAGCAAGAGAAGTTTAAGGAAGCCATCGGAAGAATTTCTTCCACACATGAGCATAAATTACTGCTATCTTATGTCTTTGGATTTGGCAGCTACCTAAAGTGAAGTGTTTACTTCTGTTGTTTGAATTGCAAAAAGGATAAAAGCATCTTTTCAGACTCTGGAAATTCATTATGTAAACTCACATGCCATCAAACATTTTCACTATACATTGAAAGTGGATGAAATAGAACCCTACTGAATACATGTTTAGTTTCTAATGACTTTTTAGACAAACAAGTTGAATAAATGAGTTATAGTGTTTCCCATAAAAATATAACAAAATCCTAAAGGTCAGAAATACATTATCTACATTTTGAGCAATAAGAATGTTTTGTATAGACATCAAGGAATAAGGTAGCATGTACAGGATTTCTTCCGTATATGCATTTAAAATGTTATCACATTACATGTTGAGACTTGGTAAATAGGTAAAAAAAAAAAATGTTTTCTGCATGTCTGATTTAGCTGTTTGAATTTCAAGTGACAGCCAATCGGACCTTAACGCTCACTGAAACTGATACAAATCCATCAAAATCGCGATCTCTGGATTCCAAGCTAAAATACTTGTCTGGAGTAAATGAGAACTCAGTCCCCATTTCTAGCCAGCCCTAGAAGTGTGCATCAATCTGAAGATAAAGGCAGAGCTGTCCAACCCTTCAGCACATTCTAGATTCACTCTAAATGAGAAACAGGAGGACTGCGTGTCCTGGCTAATCACAGTCTGGAAAATGGTTCTGCGAGCTCTCGATAGCAAGACAGCTTCAGCTGACCAGGGCGCACCACGTTCTACAGCCAGGCAAATGCATGGTGAACACACGCGCTAGCTGTGTTTGCAGCTTATGAAACCTGCATGCAATGGTATTTTGCGGCACTCTCAGATACTAGCAGTTCTGAATTTTTAGGCTGCAGAAATGACTGTAAAAGTGAAATATAAAAATTATAAGTTTGATCAAAAAAGGTAATCTGTTTAGCATGCTCCAGGTCCTGGTTTCCATCCCCAGCACTACAAAAAAAAAAAAAAAAAAAAAAAAAAAGAAAGAGAAAAGGAAACCTGTGCCAGCACATGGAAGAATATTAATTGAGCACCAGAACCATGATGAGGAAACAGGCTCTGTGAGTGACTACAAAGAAGGTCGTGGAAGCACAAGATGCCCTTTGGCAAATCGAGCCTGTGACAGGGACCTGCGCTCATAAGACGACAAGTTATAAGATACCGACGTTCAGTGCTTAATAACAGAGAAGTGTTCACTTGCACCAGAATGCTGACAGTCACCGCATAGCATGACATAGATCACAACACAGTTTTCTTTAGGCCAAAGTCCTCCTGCCCCAATTCAGAAGCAACTCAGAGCTTCAACGTTGTGTTTCACTTTAGAAAACCCATTCCCTTTGGAACGCAGATCTGGATTCTTCTGTGGGGCAGAAATTAAGGCTGTTTCTGGCATTCTTGCTCAAGAAAAGGTCAGCATGTGTATACAACGTAAGTATAAAAAGGGCCTCCTTCACTCATTAGCGTCCTAACGAAGTGCTGCTTCTGCCCGCTAGAGGGCCAAGTTCATTTCTGCTGCAGAACCAAATACTAGGCACCATTCAAGTTCCGTGTTCTCCACCGGCCTCTCTTCTGGACGGATCCCATTTTCTTTCCTTTTATCAAGGAAAGATGATGTGAAAGTTCAGCTCAAATGGTGAACCAGCTCTTTCCACAGTTCAAGTCCATAAAGCTGGAGATACCGGCCTGTGGGGACCCCGAGGGTTAGGGGAACAAACAGGCCAAGCCAGTCTTGTTTTCTTCTCCCCAAAATGCAGGAACTTTTTGGCATATAATATATGACAGAAACCATCTTAGGGGTGCTCACAGGCTTCCTTGGGGCTTAATCACCCATTCTGCATGAGGATTTACATGGTATACATCCAATATATATGCATCTGGATCCAAACAGTGCTCTCCTAAAAGAAAGAAAATCCAAGAAGGTTTTCAAGAGCTCATCCTTTTGTGTCCTTGCAGGCAAGCACGCTTGTATGTTGGTAAGGTTCAACAAAGGCCATTACTTCTCCCAGTCAGAAGTATATATATTTTTAAGTTTCTTAGCGAAGCCTCCCCCTGTTTCTTTCTCTTTCTCTAAAACTGTGAAGTAAATACATCTCAAATAAATCTCAGTTGAAATTGTCGGAAAGCAGACATACCAACACAGGCAGACCATTCCTTAACTTCATCACATTAATTGGAAAATTATAACAAGCACTCCTTTCAGGTATGAACTGACCATTTATATGCAAATATAGCGCTCCCTCTAATGGTTTTGCTTCTGTTTTTGTTTTGGTACTGGGGATCCAATGCAGGGGCATTCTACCTCTGAGACATACCCCCAGCTCTGTTTTATTTTTAGCTTGAAACAGGGACTTGCTAAGTTGCTTAGAGCCTCCCTAAGTTGCTGAGGCTGGCCTCAAACCTGAGCTCCTCCTGTCTCAGCCTCCCAGGTACTTTAATTATGGGCATGAACCACCATGCCCAGCTCTGCTAACGGTTTTACAGAGAGTAACTTGGAGGTCTGGAGGAGATTCAAATCAATGGTCACTGTATTGCTTTACTGTGGAAGGAATGCCCTGAGGCAGGAGAGTCCTTCTTAAGTGCCGGGCACTGGGAGAGGGAGGGGTGCACCAGGCAGTCACAAACACTTGTCTTCAGGGCGCTTATAACTAGAGTAAATAAACACAGAGAACAGAAAGGAAGTCCAGTGGTGATAAGAATATTAGAACCAGAGCAGGGAAGACCTTGCTGAGCAGGTGATACATCAGCCCAGTGGGGAATGAGGACGTTCACAAGGAGGGCATCCCAGGGAGGAGTCAGGACAAATGCAAAGCCCCCAGGCCGGTGTGTGGTGTGCAAGAAGTCTGCGTGCTGGGGTAACTAAGGTAAGGAGATGGATAGAGCTAACCCAGGAAGCTGTGTGCAAACACTGAAGGGTCCCGAGCACTGAGCCCAAGGACTGTAGGGCCTTGAGGGCATATAATACTTGACAGCAGTCATCTAGGGGATGCTTCAAAGGCCTGCTTGGGGCTTAATCACCCATTTCGCATGAGTAGTTACATGATATAAATCCAATATATATGCACTTGGCTCCAGTGTCAAATCCTGAAGGGTTCCTGGGACTGACCCCTTAACTCCCCAACACCAAGGTGAAGTAACAGGCAAGAGAGCCAGCGAAGCAGCGAGGGACACGGGGGGGGGGGCAGCAGCTGAAGAGAGTTTGTCCAAGAGGGGACAGTCAGGGTCACCCCGGGCAGCCGCAAAGAGAGCCGAGTGACGGGGTCTCACTGCAGAAGAGTTTTCTGGGGGCCTCTCGAGACAGTGATTGGGTGGAGTGCCCAGGGGGAAGGCTGCACTGCAGTGGTTTCAAGGGAGACGAGAGGAAGAAACGGGAGTGCAGACACCGATTGAAGGAGTTTTGTGTAAAGTAGAAGAGTCATGGGAGTGGACAAGAAGAGGGGTCGAGAGAGAGTTTTGGAGAAACGAGGGAAAGGACCGCCATGTTTTATAGAAGTGGAAGTGATGCCGTTGGTGATGAAGGAGAGGGCGGAGGCACGGATGGAGCAAGGCCCTGCTGGGCAGGAGAAGGAAGCGAGGGAGAGGCACTGGCCACGGCAGGGGCCCAGACAGCGCACGGAGCTCGGAGGACCTGGACGAGGCACAGGTAGAAGGAATTTTCTTTTGATTAGCCCCCACCAGGGGAATGGGAAGGATGACCATGGGCTCTGGGCTAAAATATGGAAGTTAAAGAAACAGTGGAGTTGGGTGTGGTGGTGCCTGCCTGTGATCCCAGCATGCCTGAGAACGCAGGTTGGAGGTCAGCCTCGGGAATTCAGCAAGGTCCCCAGCAACTTGGTGAGACTCTGCTTCAAAATGAAAGGTAAAAAGGGCTGGTAGAATACCCCTGGATCCATTCCCAGCACGAAAAAGACAAAAAAAAAAGAAAGAGATTGAGAGAAGGGTGACACTTCTGAAAGTTTTCAGTTCTCCAGAGAGATACTTTCCAATTTTTAGAGTCACATTTAAGACATTAAAATATACCCATACCCACACTAAAATGTTCTTACTTAAAATTTGAGAATATTATAAATAGGGCATGCAACTATTTTTATATAAGACTAAAAACATCACAGAAAGTTAGTGATTTTTTGTCTTTTAATCTAAGAAACTTGCAAAATATACCTTCATGATAATAGTGACCAATTTCTTTAGGGTAACTGGAGAATTGAGGAATGAATTTATTAAAGAATGCTCACCTATATTTCCTCCAATTTCATATAACCTTTGGTTCTGAATCTTAATACATTCTGATGAACCACGACTGAAACAAGAGAAAGCAGTATCGTTTAACCATCCATCCTGACCCGAGGCAAACTTGCATGCTAGACAACGTGGCAGCACACAATTCATTCTGTCCCATAAAAACTTACTGTGACTACATTTATGATAAAAGCAATGTTTTTTCCTGTTTGTCACAGATAAGAAGCTGAAGTCCAGAGAGGCTGGGATGCTTCCACAGCGAGATGGGGGCTCAGTGTCCTCCAGGACGAGCGATCCCAGTCTAGCCAGCGCTGCCAGCACTGTATTCGGGGTCTCAGGGAGGAAGCCAAGCTGGCACCTGGAGCTGGCCAGGAGGCAGCCGCATGCCTAACACTTGACAGTGGTCATGATTCAGAAAACGTCAAGTGTCATTTCTGTGTTTGCCAAACATTGAATGGCGTTCTCTGCCCATGCCGAGTTTCTAGGTTTGCCTAGCACTTTGCAAGCTAATGTTGACTTCTTTGTAAGTCTCTGCCCTTTAATAAAAGCGAGGTAGACAAAGTAATTGCCCGACCCCCCCCCCCTTTTCAGTCCAGACTAGAATGGTGGGACAGGAAGATCTGAAAAGGCCAGTGTGGCTCTCCAGCCCACGTCAGGCGCCACTTCACGCTTGCTTACTTCAGATGGTCTTTGCCTCTGTTGTGAGCAGGAAGGGTGTGTGCCTTCGTCTTTTCATTAAATTAACTTTTTATTTGAGATAGTTGTAAATTTGCATGTAGCTGTGAGAAATAACAGATGAATCCTGTGTACCCTTTATCCAGTTTCTCCCAATAGTAATGTTTTGCAAAAAAACTTCAGTGCAATTTCAATGTTAAGGCTGATTATTAACATTTCCATCATCATGAAGACTCCTCGTTTTGCCCTTTTATGGTCAAATTCACCTCTATCTCCCTATTTTACCCTGCCACCATCACTTACACGTAGCAACTACTGTCCTAGTCTACATTAAATTCATTATTTCATAAATATTATGCAAATGGAATCATATGATGTGGAATCTTTCTGCATTACCCCACCCCGCAATTCCCAAGATCCACCCAAGCTGTTGTATAGTCAAATGTTTATCCTTGAGTAAGCTTTCCTAGACAAAAGTAAAAATGATCTGTGCTCTTTTATGTTTACTTATGCCAACATGCATAGACAATTGCAAGTATAATTCTACTAATTAATCCCTAAGGATTATTAGTAGTATGTTTTAAGGAAAGCGACAGCTATGGTACCCACAGGGGAACCTCCACCAACGATATTCCTGGAAATCTATCAAGATTTCTACAAAGTGAACTTGCTCTATTTTTTCATTCTAATAAAAGGTAAAACTCATTGAGAAAATGAAGGCACCAAGACAAACATGACCAATGAAGAATCCCATTTATAGAAATTTCTTTAAGAACCAACTTCTGTTTCTGACTTGTCTCTACTTTTATCCCTTGTAATCTTCTTGAAAATCCCCAAAGTAACAGTTCCAATTTTTTTTTCGGTCCTGGGGATTGAACCCAGGGGCATTCTACCTCTGAGCTACACCCCCAGCTCCATTTTTTATTCTTTCTTTTTTTTTTTTGTGGTACTGGGAATTGAACCTCAGGGGCGTTCTACCTTCGAGCTATACTCCCAGCCCTATTTTTTATTCTTTGTTTTGAAACAGGGTCTCACTAAGTTGTGGAGAGCCTTACTAGGTAGCTGAGGCTGGCCGTGAACCCAGATCCTCCGGTCTCAGCCTCCCAAATACTGGGATTACAAGCGTGCGCCACCACGCCCGGTGTAGTCTTTATTTTTGAAACACAGTCTCACTAAGTTGTGGAAAGCCTCACGAAGTAGGTGAGACTGGCTGCAAACTTGCAATCCTTCTGTCTCAGCCTTCCAAGTACTGGGATTACAAGCGTGTGCCACCATGCCTGACACAGTTCTCATTTTTTCAAAAGGCCAAGGCCGTAGGTGCCTGGAGAGTTCCTCATCTGATAAAAGTCTCTCTTCCTTTGGAATGACCTTCTTCCTCATTCACTCACCTGTTCTCGCACTGAAACTTGGCCAGTATGTCTTTGGCTTTGGTTTGGCTGTTCAGCTGAATGGCCATGGATACCTTGGAGAACAGCGGAGCATGGACTCTTATGACCCCTTCCGGAACGTCGGACTGCCAAAGAGGAAAGGTTTAGTACATCTCAAACTAGGATGCAGTATCAGTTCAAAGCTGCACTTAAGAGATATGAATTAGAAATCATGCAATCAGAATTATAAAATCAGGAAATATGACCAATATTCAGCCGAAATGGAGCACCGCTTTCTTTTTCCCCAAGAGACTGATGGCCTGACTTGGCGTGTGGTTTTGCTTTGACTTGCTGTGCCCTCGGGCCTCACTGTAAGCCTCACAGTCACCACGGGAGTGAGGCTGGCTGCCTACAAAAGCCGAGTGTTTCTATCAATGTCTTCACTGAACAGTGTCTCAAATAAGCCTGTTCAAGTGCAATTCCGAAATGAAATACATTTTAAGAAGACCAATTTCTTGAGAGTTTTAGGCATCAATGAGAAAATATGGCTTCTGAAATCCACCTTTCCTTTGTTAGCTGCCGTGAATGGGCAGCCCAAATCAAATTCACTCTGTCCGGCAGATCACAGTGTGGACCGCTGCTGGGGAGCAAAGCGTCTCTGCCTTCTGAGAGGTGGCTGCCATGGGGACCTTGGGGCTCTCGGGTAAGTGGAATATTCAGAGGATGCTGTCTGTCTTGACAGTGTGGAACATTCCTTTGGTTTCCAAATATTGGATCTTTTAAAAATTAGTTTTCTAGATGAAGAGAAATACATTTCTATTTGTTTAAAATCTGGCTACTCAGTACTTGGGAGGCTGAGATAAGAGGACTGCAGGTTCGTGGCCAGCCTCACTTACTTAGTAAGCCCCCTGCTCCAACCCCCACACCTTAGCAAGACCCTGTTTCAAAAAAGAAAATAGGGCTGGGGAGAAGCATGGAGGTAGAATGCCCCTGGTACCATAGTAAAGAAAGAGAGAGAGAAGGAAAGAAAGAAATAGAAAGATAGATAAATAGGTCTGGATGGATGGATAGATAGATAGATAGATAGATAGATAGATAGATAGATAGATAGGTTGGTCTGGCTATCCCATAGGCAATCATTTTAAATCACTACCTTTTCAAAGGATGGTACCATTTTTTCTTTTTAAAAGGTGGTCCTGGGGACTGAACTCAGGGGTGTTCCATACACTCCACCAAGACTTTTTTATTATTTGTTTTGAAACAGGGTCTTGTTAGGGTTGGAGAATCTCTCAAAATTGCTGAGTGTGTCCTTGAACCCGTGATCTTCCTATCTCAGTCTGCCAAGTACCAGAATTACAAGTGTGTGCCACTATACCTGGCAGGATGGTATAATTAATGTGGAAATATGTAGGAATTGACTTAACACGGACCCTGGAATGACTATACTATGGTTGAACCATGTCCCCCCCAAATCATATTTTGAAGCCCTACCCCTGAACCTCAGGATGTGTCCTTATTTGGAAATAGGTTCACTGACATTCATAGTTATGATGAGGTCAAACTGAGGCAGTTGGGCTCAGTCCAATAAGACTGTGTCCTTACGAGAGGAGAGACACAGGGACACACACGGTGAGAATGTCAGGTGAAGACGGAGGCAGAGGTTGGCGCGAAGCTACAAGCTAAGAAATGCCAGGGACTTTCGGCATCACCGAAGCTGATGGAGCCTGAACAGACCTCAGGCTCAGGAGAAGCTGGCCTTGCGGACACCTCGATTTGGACTGAACAGACCTCAGGCTCGGGAGAAGCTGGCCTTGCGGACACCTCGATTTGGACTGAACAGACCTCAGGCTCGGGAGAAGCTGGCCTTGCGGACACCTCGATTTGGACTGAACAGACCTCAGGCTCGGGAGAAGCTGGCCTTGCGGACACCTCGATTTGGACTTTAGCCTCCAAAATCTTAACCAAGGACATAAAGTTTTATTGTCTTGGGTCACCCTGTTTGCACTACCTTGTTATGGAAGCCCCGGGAAACTGAAACAAAATTTTTAAATAAGGTCAGTTCTAGTTTTGTTCTGTTATTTTCTCTCCACCCCCCCTTCAGATGGCATCCAGGGGTATTCTTTTGAACTGTTTTTGTTTTAAAACAGGGTCTTGTTGTCAAGGGCTTCGACAAGTTCCTGAGGCTGACCACAAAGCTGGAATCCTCCTGGTTCCTAAGTACTGGGATTGCAGGCGTGCACCACTACGCCCAGATTTATAGTGCTTTCTTAACCTTACAGGCCAGAACTAAGGGAGTACGACAGGGGATGGATGTTGAGGGATTTGGATTTGAGGGGCAACCATTCCTACCGCATCACAGCCAAGACTGGACTCCTAAGATACTCCTTCGATGATCTCATGTCCTTCCCTCCCAACTCCCCAGAGGGCTATAAGATAAGATATCTTAAGATAAATTTCACGCTCTGACATGGCTGAGCCTATGATCAGAACAATCCCATCCCCCCTGAAACTTCCAGTGGCCTTCGTGCCGGCATGCAGGATGCCTGACTATCTACTTTGAACCATCCGTTAGTTGAGTCCGGTACCTTTCCTGTATGTTCCACCTTGAAAATGCCAAGCTCATGACTGAAATTACACAACAATGTGGTGGATGTGGTCAGAGAATACTATCTAGGGAGTTAACGGGGGAAGGAAATTGTTTTCTTACCATTCTTCTAGTAGAGGGTGATTTCTGTAGTACCTTTGAGGTCTTGGGACTTACAACCTAAAGAAAACACATTTAGTCCTTAGGATTAATGTTGAGAAAACAAGCATATGTTGATTGTGGAAGTGTAATCTAGTATGATCTTTATGGAAAACACTTTGACAAAGTTTATCATATTATAAAATGTATGCACACTTTTACCCAACAATTCCACATCTATGAACTTTTCCTATAAATAAATATACCTCATGTGTGAAAAATGACATCTATACAAGTTTATTTACCAAAACACAAATTGTAATAGCAAAAGATTGGTCATCATCTAACTGTTCAACAACCTGGGGTTGAATAAATAAATTATTGTAAACCAATGGAAAATCACAGGAGAGAAGCACAGAAACAAGCTTTGTGGGCCAATGCGGGATAATCAACATGATTTCTTAAGTCAGTAAGATGAGATGCAGGACTGTATTTCCTGTGTGCTATCACTCAGGTAAACCAAGGGGAAGAGCATATACAGTCCTAGTCACAGGGGGTTGGTGCCATGATCCCCTCAGACCGAAATCCATAGATGCTCGGGTCCTTTGTGTAACATGAAGAAGGGCTCGCATAAAGCCTGGGCACATCCTCTTGTATACTTTAAGTCATCTTGAGATTACTCACAGTGCACACAATGCAACATAAGTGCTATGTAAGTAGTTGCTACATTGTATTGTTAAGGGGATAATAACTAGAAGAACAGTCTCCTTATTTAGCACTAGTAGGAGACTTTTTCCTGGATACTCTCAGTTGGCGGAGGTGGGAGCCATGGGCCCAGAAGGCTGGCGGCATACACATCTGCTCACCTGGACACAGGGCCTCTGTCGGGAGACGCACCTGTATCTGCTGTGCACATGTTCTGTTGCTGGGACATTATTTTTCTCCTGGAAGGGAAGTCCAAGGTGGCTAGTTTTTATTCTATAATTTCTCCAAGATGTGAATTTGTACCTTGTTAATGAGCTATTTTAATTGAGGAATTAAAAGCATGGTGTATTATGATAGAATTATGGAAGTACTATATCTTCATGTTTAAGTGCTTGCTTGTGTAGTATTCATAACTTTTAAGTTCTACCTTGGAGCCGGGTGTGGTGGCACTTGCTTATAATTCCAGTACTTGGGAGGCTGAGACAAGAGGATCGCAGGTTCGTAGTTAGCCTCAGCTACTTAGTGAGGTTCTTTGCAACTTAGTGAGACCCTGTTTCAAAATAAAGAATAAAAAGTAGGGCTGGGGGTGTAGCTTGGAGGTAGAATGCCCCCAGGTTCCATCCCCAGTGCCACCAAAAATAAATACATAAATAAAATCTATCTTGGTTCTATATAAACCAATTCATATATATGATCGAAACATTAAAATAGCTGACATTCACACAGCACAGGTTCAAAGTGCTTCACACACACAGTATGTGAGTTGATTCTAGTGACAACTCTGGGAAGGAGGTATCATTACTTTTCTTGTCAATTATAAGAGAAAACCGAGGCTCAAAGGCAACTGAGTTTGCCCACACCCACGGGGTTAGCGACTGGCAAGCAGACCTCTGCTCCAGCTCCGCACGCATCACACTTGGGCCAGTACACCTTTCCAGACTGAAAATGGCAGATGGAGGAACTCCAGAAGTCTGTCCCTCTATAAAAACAATGGCAAAGACTATGGCCCCAAACAATGGCCAGTATCAACTTTGTCAGAACTCTGGATACTACGTGAAAGGTTACATCCAGGAAGGGCCCGAGTAGGAACAACAGCTGAGCCTCAGGAAGAACAGTGAGCTAGCTCGATGGGTTTTTCCTTGCACTTCCTCCCTCCGTACTTCCCAGCTCTGCAAAACCTTGAAAGTCAGAGCCGGCACTCCTGGTTCATGTATAGGAGGGAGCGGAAGGAACCCCAATAACTTGTTCTGTCCCCTCTGGGTCTCCCTGGAAGACTGGCTCAAAAGGCTTGCCTTCACATTGCCTGACGTATGCTAAGGGATGTAATGTTGAAAACATTTATAGGCAAATGTATTCCTGCTCCGGCTGCTCGATGCAGTCAGTTGATGCAGCCAGGGAAAACAAAATCGAATCTTTGGGGACAAAGTTGGGGGCTCAGATGCCCTGGGAATAAGGACTTTGAAAAGCTCTGGCATGCTCCTGAGAATTACAGGGTCACCTGCACACCCAGGTTTGAGCATATGACAAGAAATGACCTCAAAAGAGCAGAGAGTCTCATCTGGCTGCCTCCCGGCCCTGTGGAGCAGGCGGGGAAGGCTCGGGCAGAGTTGGGAACCATGTGGCCCAGTGCAGGACGTGGCCCCAAGACACACAGCACATCTGCAAAGACTGGGAGACTGTTCTGGTACCAGGAGTTGGAGAAAACCTCTGTCCAGTCACTAGCTCACCATTAAGCTAATGGAACAAGCTTCAGTAGCCAATGGAATAGAAACCAGATTTAGTTCATCAGAAAAGTTACTAAACAAACAAACAGGTACAACAGGCACTGTCAGCAAACTTCAGGGAGAAGGAAAGGTCTGATTTCTAAAGTTGCCACATTATAATATTCAAAATGTCCAGTCTTCAACAAAAAGTTACCAGGCATTATTCTAGCCCATACACATGGAAACTGTTGGGAAAGGAAATTTAAATAGTTTCAAAAGAAACTTCCTGTCTCTAAGGAAGTCCAGTCATTAGACTTCCTATACAAATCCTCCAAATCAGCCATTTCTAAGTCTTTGAAGAACTAGTAGAAAGCTAGTCTGCTGGTGATGGTTGTGCAACACTGGGAAAACACTAAAACCCACTGAACTGTACACTACAAGTGGTCACCTGAACTTTTTTCCTAAATTAAAACAATGATTTTTCCAACAATTTTTGGTTCTCCTTGATATGAAGTCACTTTGCAACCATTATACGATTGTGATAAATCAGTGAGCTTACTCTCCCCTGCATCCTGCCTAAGTATTACTTTCTATCCTTTTCCCTCCCTCTTCACAGAGCTACCCGCCCTTCTTGTCGTAGCTTAAGTCCCCCTCCCTTATGAAGCTGTCCGTGGTGCCCATGCAGAGCTCAGATCAGCCCGGCACACCTTCTTCACAGCTAGTCTGTCGCTCCTGCATCCTGCTGGGCGTTCACGGCCCCTAAAGACATCTGCCTCACACGCTAGGTGTAAGTTCCTTCAAAGGTGCAGTGAGCTTCCAGTTTCTGCAACCTCCTCAGAGTTACACAAAATCAGTGGTATCTGTGGTCATCCTCAAGTTACGCTGCAGCAATAAAGATAATTCCTTTAAAACCTGTTTCCATTATGCATCTTTGCACACGTAACTTTACTAAAGGAAAATTCCTGGGAATGCAATGAATTCACCCCAAACAATTTGATGATTATCTCTATTATTCAATCACTAAAGAGATTTCTTTCTCTACTTGTTTGATATACTGGATTTTGGATTGCCCTTAAATCCAGTTCTCACTAAAATGTTGACTTTTGGCCTTTATGAGAAGCATTTTAGCTGTCTCCAGTAAGTTCTTAGCAGAATATTAAAGAGTTCTAATGAGACAGATCTTTCAAGAACTTTAGCCTAAAGAGCATGTAATTCAACAAAATGGGAAAACCACAACGCTCTGCTAATGCACACAATTTCCACAATGTTTATAGTCTTACTTCTAAATAAAATTTGGGGTTCTAAATTACCAAAGCCCTGCTCTGTGCCTTCCTTTGAGACGTGGAAATTGAGGTTGTCACAGATCCGAGAGCCCCGGGGGCCGGCTCTCACCTCCCGTTCTATGGTTCTCCTCCGGAGGAGCCTCTTCACACTGGGGAGCTGCTTCTTCAACAGCAGGGTGGCTTCGTTCATTCTTCTGACTTGGGAGATCAGGAAAGACGGCACCTGGAGAAGAGGACAGCGTGACTAGGGGGCACCAGGCGGGACCGTCCTCGCAGACTGGGCTTCAGTTACGTTAACTCCTCCTGGGCACTCAGAGACGTGGAACCAGGAACTGGGCCATTTGTCCTTGCAAAGGTTAGAAAAAAACAATGTGGATTTTTAATAGAACATGCTAACGAGGAGCTCATACAGGATGTAGAATGGGATTGACCGGTTCCAGGAATCCCCTCAGGCATCACGTCTTCCTGTATGTTTCCTTCCTTCCTTCCTTCCTCCCTTCCTTCCTTCCTTCCTTCCATCCATCCATTCATCCATCCTATTTTGTGCTACTGTGCACTGAACCTAGGGGCATTCTACCTCCAAGCTATACTCTCAGTCCTTTATATTTTTTTTGCTAGGTTGCTGAGAGTCTCACTAAGTTGCTAAGGCTGTCCTCGAACCTGTGATGATCCTGTCTCAGCCTCCCAAAGACTAGGATTACAGGCATGCATCACTCCCACCCCCAGCTCCTTCTGTATCCTTTGAATCACCTCCAGATTACTAGGAATACCCAATACAATGTAATGCAATGCAAATAGTTGTTATATTGCCTTGTTAGGGAGTAATGACAAGGAAATAAGTTCTGTACATACTCAATACAGACAATACTATTTTGGACTATTTTAGTCTGTGGGTTGTTGAATCTGGAGACGCAGTCCTGTGAATATGGCGTGCAGACTGTATGTGGATCCCACAAGCAACCTTCAGCATCTCTTTCTGACTGAAGGAGTTGCTTGCCTGCGGAGCCCTGATCTTCCTGGTCCTGGGGAACTTTGCGGGGAAGCTACTCACCTTCCACAGAATGCTCTGGTACTTAAGCATTAGGCGGATGATGTGCGCTGCGGTGTTTGCTAACAGCAATTCTTCGCAGTCAGAATGTTTGCTTCTGCTGAAGAAAAGGTTTGGCGCCATTACAGTGGAAATGTTCCACATACTCATTCGGTTTTTTGATTCATTGGCAATCACTTTATTGAAGAATGTCATGAGGGCCTAACAAGAAACAGCATTGTGTCACACTTTGGTAAATTGTCACAAGGTTCCAGTGGTTGCAACTATTCATTTTTATACCCATTTTTGTGCCACTGGAAAACTGTCACAAGTTAGAATGGGGAAATGTATTGTGTTTCCCCTTCAATTGCTTAAAAATGCTAAGAAGAAAGGTAAGCAGTTTATTCAAGTGTCTGCTTCATAAAATAACTTTGTTTTTATGGAGTTTATTATATTGGAGTCTCTATAAATAGCAGTTTACATTTTTCATTTCCTTTTATCCTGAACAAGTCTGACAAATACTAAAATTAAATACAAACCAGGGAGAGAAAACAATGCAGCTCAAATAAACATGAAGTACAGTTTTCTTGTGAAGGAAGAAAACTAATTCTAAGCAAAACACCTTTAACTTAAAGCAGTACCGTTAATTTACTATTTCCTTGGGAAATACGATCCATCTAAGCCATAGGAGTATCTCATTTTTCAGCCCTAATGTAAACACAGTTGAATTTTTTTTTTTTTTTTTTTTTTTTGTGGTACTGGGGGCTGAACCCAGGGGCATTCTACCTTTGAGCTCCACCCCCAGCCCTATTTTTATTATTGTGAAACAGGGTCTCACTAAGTTGCTGAGGGCCTCACTAAGTAGCTGAAGCTCTCCTAGAACCTGGATCCTCTGGTCTCAGCCTCCCAAGTACTGGGATTACAAGCATGCACCACCATGCCCAGCCCTGAAAAAATTAAAAAATTTTACTTTTTGTGTATTATTTTTGTATTGCTTTTCAATTCTGAAATCTTCAGCTGGCCACAAACTAATGCTTATGTGCAGCTTTTTGGAGGAGGTGGAGGAGGAAGAAAGATTTGAGAAAGCTTAAAAATCTGCTGACCCACCAAAGTATAGATATTTAAATTTAGAAATTCACCAAGAAGACTGAAATCCCAAAAGGAAGTTATCCTTAGTTTCCAGTTTGAATTCTACTACAGCTGTTGTCATGAAAAAACAGAGTACCTGGTACTGATAACAGTTAGCACTTGCCTGAAGCTTTAGTATGGGGCAAGTATCATTCAGAACGCTTTATCTATATTCACTCATTATCACCCTCCACACTCTACAAGGTCAGTACTATTATTAATACTACTTTAGAGATGAGAAAACCAAGGTAGAGAAGGACTGAGTAGCTTTGCCCAACATCAGTTAATTAACTGGAAGAGCCAGGATCCAAATCAAGGTAACCAATTATAGTGTGTGTGTGTGTGTGTGTGTGTGTGTGTGTGTGTGTGTGTGACACTGGGGATTGAACTCAGGGGTGTTCTACTTCTGAGTTATACCCCCAGACCTATTTTTATTTTGAAACAGGATCTAAGTTGCTGAGGGTCTCGCTAAGTTGCTGAGGCTGGCCTCGAACCTGTGATCCTCCTGTCTCAGCCCTCAAGTACTAGATTTTAAGCATGTGCCACCACACCTGGCTCAAGGAAACGGATTCTTGAGCTAGTGTTCTTGACCTCTCCATCACACGGGCTTCAATCGTAGGTCCAGGCACAATTTAGAATGGAAATTTGCACATGCACGCCATGTACTTGTATGTGTACATGTGCAAATGCATGTGTGTGACACCTTCACCAGTCCCAGGATCTTGTGGGGATCTTTTGTTAAAAAAGGTATTAAATTGCTTGATAATTACTACATCCTCAGTTATATGAAAGAGTGGATGACATATGGACTCAGGCATTTGATTCCAGATAGATTTGTTTGATAAAATAACACTGGTTAGACAAAACCCCCAAAGAAGCTAATAAATTTCTATCTTTTGAAAAATTACTGAATTATGTTAGAAATTGACACTTGCTAATCTCCATGCTTGCACTGACGATATAATCTACACTTATTATAACTGACATAGATGTTTCCGCTCTGCGGGGCGAGGCCCTCACCACTCTCAAGTGTCTGGTAAGGACAGCGCTAAGAATCATCTTTGTTTTCAGGCTAAGGTTTACTGGCTTCAATGTGGGGAGCTCCTCAAACTCATCCTTATCTCGATTTCACTTCAATTCCAAATACTTGTGCGTGTAACAGGTCTCCTACATAGCATCGTTATGGAAATAGCAAGAGAAACTTCGCCTTTCCCCAGCACACAGCAGAAAAGTGAATGTGAACTAAGGGAAGGGTATTTGGGATGAACAACCGTGGACTGCGAGTCTATCAACTGTTGTCATCTACGTTAATGGACGGATTTGCTCAGATTCTATTAGGTGATGTCTAACATTGGGAAATTCTAGAGTTACTTACACTGTGTTATCTTCAGACATTTTAACACATGAACATTTTAGAAATTTCACTTAATTCAATGATTTCAAATTTCCTCCCCAAAGAGCAAAGTCTTTTTTGGTCACTAAAGCGAGCAGCTGAGAATCTGCAATTATAGCTCTTATATTTTACAAATTCCAAAATGGTCTCATTTCCTTCTGACATTCTTTCATTTAGACCTTTCATCTTTGTCTCTTCCCTTCTAACACCTAGCTCAGGGTCTGGCGCATTCTTAGATACTCATTATTCCTTGAATGAATGAAACTGAAATGTTCAAAGAAGATTCTAGAATTTCCATTCTTCCTGCCTTCCTCGGAACAAAGGCAATGGGAGTGTGCTCAAATGGCTTTGTAAATTGTTATTCTGTTTTCGTTTTCCCCAGAGGAACCATTCCCCTGAGCAGCACGAACCCACGGCGGACCAAGAGGCCGCACGACATACCTGGGCTGTATCCCTGTTGGCATCGGGCAGTGCCATGACCATCAAGTGTAAGGCTTGAAACTGCACTTTGATGTGAGGTCCTCCTAGCAAGAAAGCAGACAAGATCGCACGTTTGAAACAACACTGATGGATTCTGTCAGCGTTTCCTGCTAACAGCTGTTGGCACAGGAGGGCTCCTGACAGGACTCGGGTTTTGTGCTCAACAATGTAAATTTGTTCACTTGGAACGGGAGCCTCAGTCTGTCCACTCCCCCCTCAGAGTCCATGATGCTACTGTGAAGGCAGGTGGCCAACGGGATCCTCGAAACAGCTCGAGTGTTGAACTGCCTCTCCCTTTTCAGACCAGTTTCACAGGCCTTGCCTTGCTTTTATACTGCAAAGTGGGAAGCTCAGTTCAAGAGCAAATAAGCTTTGCTTCCACTTAAACAGGCAGCAATGTAGAATTATCAGGAACATACATTCTAGAAGCAGGTTCAAATCCTGTGTCTACTGCTGAGTCACTGGTGCGCATGTGCAGGCTGCCTAAGTCCTAACTGCTCCCTCTGTGAGGTGGGCAGAGTTGAGGGAGGGATGCGTGTGCTGTGTTTGAGTCACTGCCTCGACAGTCACGCTATGCCTGTACTCTCGTCCTACTATTGATGCCACTTATGCTAATCTTGCAGGCATCTTCAGGGAAGTCTGCAGTTTGATCTTTGGAGACTGTTGAGTATTTTATCTCTTAGTGACACAAGATGGCGCCAGAGGGTTGGCACAGAAGCTGAGAGAACCTGTTTGTACAGGAGGGTCGGGCGGCAGCCATGCTGAAAATTCAGAGTACACCAGAGAAGTCAGGTTTGTCTTTCTGTATTCTCCTCAACATGGTCTCTTGGTGAGGAGTTCCTCAGGAAAGTGTTATGTCCTGGAGTCCCTGGGGAGCTCTGCAGCTGAAGGAAAACCCACCTCTGTCTATATTCAGGGGCTGCTTGAGAAGTTCCTGAGCTCTCCAGGAGTGGGAACGCCCTGGGGACAAGCTGCTAGCTTAGTGCAGGGTGTGTGTCCCGGAGTTAAGGGGATGACAAGTGTTTACAGCCACGTGACAAAGGAGCAGGGGAGGCATGTTTACAGGATCAGCTCACGCTGTCTAACCCACGTGTGGATTTCAGATATTTATGTCAAATTTGTAAACAAAAAACGACAGAGGCTCAGGATGTTATTGGAAACAGCTAATGCACATGGACGCAGCTTGCCTGAATAACAGGCCCCATCAAGGGAATGTCTCAGTACAGAGCACTTAGAGACAGGACATTGTGTTGATGCCTCAACTGCAGGCTGAGGGCTGTCTCTGCTCTTCCAATGCAATCCTGAAACACCTCTGGAGGGGAAGGAAAACAATGGATGCAGAAGCAGCCCTGGCAGCTCTCTATTTCCATAAGTTTCAAGAAATTATGTTCTCTTGACAATTAAAAGCTTAATTTGGCAAATAATCCATTTCCATGTTACTTAGGAAACTTGGCCCTGCACTGTTTTGCGGTTAATAGTTTTGCAGTTAATTCATTTAATGCATCTTAGTCTAGCGCCTCCCTCTTCCCAAGGTCAGGGAATATAATAACTTTCCCAGAAAATTATTAACATTTTTAAGAAAGTATCTGAGGCTCGATTGATGAATTATTATTAGTCCTTCAACTGTATGGGCAATTTGGGGTCCAGATTGGAAAAAGAAAGTAATTATATAAGTGGGAAAGAATCTGTGTTCCCTGACCTCCATTTGAGAATCAAGAGGGTACCTTAAACACATACACACACATGCTCACAATCCTCCCCTGCAGAAAGTCTCTTTACAATAAAGCTTCCTTCAGATGGCAAAAAGGCCGTTATTTCCTGCTGGTCATGGGCCAGAACTCTTGGTTTCCTGCAGGGTTGGCTGGTATCGAATCAATCACCTGCAACATACTATTTTTCCCTTTCGAAGTCCTACAAAGAAGTGTGGACCTTTGTGGAGCCCTTCAGGATATTTTGCAGATTATCTCCCTTCAGGGAAGGGCACTGGCTACAGTCAGGTAGGGAGCGATGGGGAATCATAGGCCTTTCATAAATACAATTTCCTGAATAGCGCTAGCATTGGAGATCTGAATCCTCTTTGCATAACTCACAATACCAAAACAAGCAAACAAACAAATGCAAAACCTAAAATTCTGTGGGGCACCAGCTTGTTTTGATGAGGAAGGGGAAACTAATAATTCTGCAGAACATTTTTCAGGACAGTAAACATCATAGAAAATCCGTAATTTTTGGTTTGTTTCTAATTTCTTAAAAAACAGGGAATTCTGCTGGCACAGCTGAGTAAGCTCCTACCAAGTCAACCATCCTGAGGGCAATGAGTTTCTGGACTAAGTACAAGCACAACCTGGGACAGGGGAGCGAGAAGAAAGCAGATGGGCATGCGCAGGAGCAGAGGGCGCAGAACGCACAGGGAGAGTGCTCTGCTCCCCGGCCAGGGCTGCGCAGGATGGCCAGATGCAAAAAATATTTATTTAATATCCTGGTCTTGTTGGCCTCAACCAGAGGTCGGGGCTAAAGGCCACCACAGCCCATGGAAAGTTAAAGGGCAGTCCCAGAATGGAGAGATCCAGAGATGGAGGGCCCTATTTCTGAAATAAACTCCCCCAAACCTCTGGCTGACCCAGGAGCCACACACGTGTGCAGTAGCACCGAAGAGGATTGAAGAACTGAGCTGAGATGTGCTGGGTTGCTACTGAAGAGACCACTAGAATGTGGCCAAGCAAAGTACCTGCTTAGAACAGCAACAATGATGAAACAAAAAACACTCTTTGGAGGAGCATTACTGAATCCAGAGTCTTCAAATGCAATATTCATAACGTTCATAAAAGCCTGGCGTAGTGGTGCACGCTTGTAATCTCAGTACTTGGGAGGCTGAGACTGGAGGATCATGGGTTTGTGGCCAGCCTCAGCTACTTAGTGAGGTCCTCTGAAATTCAGTGAGATCTTGTTTCAAAATAACAAATAAAAATAGGGCTGGGGGTGGAACTCAGAGGTAGAATGCCCCTGGGTTCCATCCCCAGTACTGGGGGAAAAAAGAAAAGGTCATAATAGAATTTAAACTTATTGACCTACAAAATAACAAGAGTGTGTGATCAATTCTCAAGAGAGAGGACAAAGAACAACCCTGAGATGTCCTAGATATTGGAAGCAGCAGACAAGGCTTTTTTGTAGCAGCGATCAAAATTAGATCCAGTGATGTACAGGAAAATATGCTAATAATGGACGAAGAGACAGGGTATCTCAGTAGATACATTTAAAAAAAAAGTATTAAAAAAAGCATCAAGTAAGCCGGGCGTGGTGGTGCATGCTTGTAATCCCAGTACTTGGGAGGCTGAGACCAGAGGATCCGGGTTCATGGCCAGCCTCAGCTACTTAGTGGGGCCCTCTGAAACTCAGCTAGATCTTGTTTCAAAATAACAAATAAAAATAGGGCTGGGGGTGGAGCTTGGAGGTAGAATGCCCCTGAGTTCAATCCCCAGTACCACAAAAAAAAAAAAAAAAAAAAAAAAAAAAAAAAAAAAAAAAAAAAAAAAAAAAAAAAAAAAAAAAAAAAAAAAAAAAAAAAAAAAAAAAGCATCAACTGAGACTGAAAAAACAATGCAATTCTCTGAAATAAAAAAGAAGGAAGGGAACTAGCTTTTCTTTCTTTCTTAGTAAATTTCTCTCTGAAAAAAAGGAAGGAAAAAGAAAAGGAAGAGGACTAGATTCTTTTTTCCACAAAGTAAAAAGATACTGGTATGAATTAAAACTCAGAAAAGGACTGCCATCCCTTTTATTGAAGACACAAAGGATTATTTCATGGATGTGCCTTAGTTAACATTTAAAGATTTAGAACCACAAATTTTTAGGAAAAAAATCTGTCATGCAGCTTCGAGCCATTAGGATTTCCATTCATTCAGGTTGTGCTCTTACTGTTCTAGTCAGCCTGTGGAAGGGTGCAAAATGGCAGACAGACATATCTCTTGTTAAGCTCTCACATGGCCTTCTAAAATTTGGATTTGTGGCTGGCATTTTCAAGTTGAGAATTTTCCCACTCAAGCCTGGCCCTCGGTCCTGCTGAGCAGTGTCCAGTGCCTGGGGATGGGCTGTCCCCTCCCAGTTTGGTCACAGCCCTTTCTGTCCAGGTAGAATTGCCATTTACTTAGCGTGCTTCTCCAGGTTAGCAGTCAGCGCCCCCCGTTCCACTTTTCTAATTTTCCTCTCTCTCGTTGTGTCCTCTCCAGTATTTATCCTTATGATCAAACCACGTCGAATCACCCCGACGCCAACCACAGCCCGTATTCCAGTTGCTGTGCTTTGGCGTCAATCCTGCAGTTAAGATCTAATCTATGAGCCTTTGTAACTTTCAGAAATACTATGAGATATTGTGGTTTCCAGAAATAAAATGTGTAGTGTTTATCGTATGTTGCATCTTAAGACCCAGGACTTCAGATTTAAGGAAGAGAGAGATATCATATTTTTTGGCAGACTATTCCTCCAAAGTACTATTCCAGATACTTTAATATCCACGACAACCCTGACAAGTAATTATTACCTGCAATTTACAAAAGCAGCAGCTGAAGCTCAGAAAGCTCAACTGTGTGGCCAACAAATGAATACACAGGAATTCAAATCTTAAGAGCCTGCCTTCTGCAAATCCCTCTGGTCTAAACTATGATAGAGCCCTTTAAATCTTCTCTCTCGGACTTAAGTGCATACATATGTAAATGAGTGGCTGTTTACAGTCACACTTAATATTTCAGCCAGGCATTGTCAGCCAACAGCTCATCTGTACATTACGACCCACGCCATTGTGCCTCTCTCTCCTGCAGTGCCACCTTATTGACCGCATGCCTTATCCAGTCACATTGCACTTCTCCACCTACTTTCCATGAGAGTGATGAAGGCAGGGATGTACTCCACAGGGAAGAGAGAGGTGGGCAGTTCTCTGAAAAAGGCTTTCAGCATGACGGCAGCTTCTCTATGGCACATTTTGTCCCACCTGAATTTATCAGTATTGAACTTGGCGTCCAGTTCTTCACGGTATTGCTGCAAACCAAGGAAGACAGAGATGAGATTCAGTAAGTTTTGACGACCTCACCCTCTTTATCCCCTTTGAAAACTGTCATTACTCTAATGAATTTTGCAAATGGATTGATAAGGTAATTATCTACTAAGCCTTTGCAACATGATTAAAAGAAATGAAATAGCTGTGAATACATTTTTTAAATGGTTGCAAAAATATTTTAAAAATAATGTTAATCTTGAAATAATTTGCTAATCCTGCACAAATGTAAGAGTCCTTTACGTAGATCGCAGTTTCATGTCTGTGGTTTTGGCAAGATACCGCTTCCCACATGATAAATGCACTGCTAGATTTCAACAGTCTCCTTTCTCTTTTGTTTTTTCATAATCCCTTCTGCCATTCTAACTTCTATTTCTAAATCAGATCAAGAATGCGCCCCGCTCAGCGAGTTCACAGAACGAGGAAGAGCCCAACAGAGTGACTCTGACCTCACTACAATGCGCCGACCAGTGACATCTTCTTGGAGCAGTTACAGCAAAGTCTTTGGCCAAGACACACACATGCCTTCCACATGTGTGCAATGCCTCCCGATCCTTCCTAAGGGCTGGAGCACTGTGCAAATAATTCAAAACAAAACGAAAAAAAGCACTGGGCCTTCGCAAGTTCTACTCGTCCACCACCTGACGTTATCACTCCTCTGACCCTCAGAGCCACCTCTTCTCCATGTTTAGTTGTCCTGCTCCCCTGAAATACAAGGCTGACCTGTAATGCCAGGCAGCCAGTCCCTTAACACTAACTGCCCCGAAAAGGACACTTTGAACAGGAACTCTGAAAACCCTGGTTTGTTTTTTCCCAGCCTCTGCTTGGTTCTCTTGAGAAACCTGGTTCTTCTGGCCTCGCACACACAGTCAGGGTCAGTTTGTACATCTCAACCTTTCCTACCCAGATCAGCCTGTTAGCATGCCATGCTCAGGGGCCCCCCAGGCTCCCCGAGCCTGCAAATCTAAGATCCTCTGCAGGACACGTTTCTTACAGATATACAGGGGATTGAGATTCACCCTCCAGCCCCTGCTGCTGAATTAAAAGGAGATTTTCTTCTTGCCCTGGAAATGTACAGGAATACTACAACTAATTAAGCAACCCTTTGCTGATACACTTAAAAAGCCTTCTGCATACACATACAGTCATCCTGGAGCCAAAGAGATGGTGCCCCAGGCTGGGTTCTGGGGAAAAGAAGGCTGCCTGAGTTAATCCCATTTCCACAAACTTTGCATGTAGGTGTCTTATAATCCAGCGGAGGGACCATTTCATGAGCTGATAACACTAACTCACAATGTAAATGCTCCAGGAAAGGTCTTGTGTTGATGCTATATCCCATGGAAGAGAGGAACCAAATCACTGCTAAGAATCTTGCCAGGGAAGGAGGCTGAAAGGCATGCTGGAGAGAAAGAACTGCTCGAGAAGAGACCCATGTGCGTGGAGACCCCACGTGCCTGGGGAGCCCCTGCAGGTCAGTGGTGCTGGAGCCAGCAATGAGCCCGACCCAAGGGAATGGCGCTGCGTCCTGTTGGCAGTGGACAACTGGGATCATCTCTAAGCGAGGGGATGAGGCAAGGTTAGATTTATCTTTTCAGACAGCCAGAAGAAAAATGATTTGGGGAATGGGGAGTTTGGCATTGGTCTCACGTGAGCGGGTGAGGGGCCAGGAGTCCCGTTATTGGCCCCAGCACCATTTCTGGTGGTGGATGATCAAGGATTTACCTGCATAAGCAACGTGAGTAGAGAGGTGAGGGGTCCTTTAAGAAATGCCTAGGGAAGAAAATGCTCACGAATCAGTGATAGATTAAATGAGACTCAAAGGGGAAATAATGGTCTGGGATGATTTTCTAACTCATGAGCAGATGGGGCGTTCACAGAAAATTCAGGAGGAGGAGCCAGACTTTCCCATCAGTTGCCTAGTACCCTTGTTATAATGCAGCATAAGGGAAATTGTTCTCCAGGTGAACAGGAAGCACCAGTAAGAACAGAAAAACTCAAGGCCATCTCCCACACACATATGCAAAAGGATTCTATCTGGCTCATAGGAGTAGTTCCCAGTGGCCTAACAGGCAACATGGTACCAGGGCCAAGGACTGCTTCTATGACCAGATTCTTGAAATTTTTAATCCCATTTCCACAAACTGACTGGTTTCTATGGCCTGTGCTTCAAGATTATCCCTGTACTACAGGGATATTAAAATATTTCCCTCAAATAGCCAAAACTATCTGGAGAAGAAAGAAAAAAGCAGACATTCTACTACCTGACTTCAGAATATACTACAAAGCTATAGTAATTAAAACAGCATGATGTTGGCATAAAAATAAACATATAGCCATAGGGACAGAGCACCTAGAAGTAAACACACACATCTATACCCAACTGATGTCCAGCAAAGGTGACTATCTTTATGTTTTTATGTGTCAGTTAAAAGTCTAAGTTAAAAACTGACCTCCCTGAGATTAGGCTGGATAATACACCCAGAGCTCAAAGAGCAGGGTTCCTACACAGGCAACATCAAGGAGTGCTGGCCGCCTCTTCTGCCCCCTCGCTACCCCAGGTGTGTTCCAATCTCAGCATCATTACTACGGAAACCCCACAAGCGTGAGTTGTGACTGGGTAGTACCACCACTGAGTGAGAGAGAGAGAAGGTCCTCTTTTAGACTAGAGGGTATAAGCAGAAATGACATTTTGGCAGAGGCCTTAAACGTAAAAGCACATAAGCCAGGTGTGAATCTCCCTGACCAAAGCCAGGGAGCACCTAGGCAGTGAAGAAGTCAGGATTTCTGTCCACTGTTAGTGAGAAGAGAGGCGAGGATCAGAAGTCATGTCCTCAAATCTCCTTTCTGCAAAACTGCAAGCTGCTTGAATTTCTGAGGTCATCTCATACAAATGCGATGACTAGCCTGCGGCCTCCAGCTCAGCAAGAGAAACCTACATTCCAGGCAATGGAACCCTGAAGAACCAGAGCTGCCTCTGAGCAATGGAAACAAGTAAAAAAAAAAAAAGAAAAGAAAGAAGCTTGCATGTCAGTAGGCCTGCTTCCATAAAATATATTCCCCAGTGTTTGGATCAAATTTCTGCCATGTTTTGAAAAGAAAATCATCAAACACACCAAAGCCTTAAGTTGAGTCCAAGTGGCCTGCTGCCTCCAACACAGCAGCTGGCACTGCGGTCGTGCCTGTGATGGCTGAGGTCTAGCAGCTGCTTCCCTGCGCTGTCTTCCTGTCAGTCTTACCAAGTGGCCAAAAAGCACAGAGCCAGGCTGGACCCTTCAGCGGTGCAGACCCAACATAGCTGGTGGTGTTGACTTGGCAAAAGTTGAGGATAATAATAATAATAATAATAATAATAATAATAATAATTTTTTGCAGTCCTGGGGATGGATCCCAGAGGCATTCTACCTCTTAGCTATACCCCCAGTCCTATTTTTTATTCATTTTTTGAAACAGGGTTTCACAAAGTGGCAGAGGGCCTCACTAATTAGCTGAGGCTGGCCGTGAACTCGGATCCTCCAGTCTCAGCCTCCCAAGTACTGGGATTACAAGCTTAAAAATTGAGGATAATTATAATGGAGTTTTTTTTTTTTCCACAAGCATATTTCTAGAAAAAATAGTAAAACAGTTGAAATAGAAAGAAAATAAAACAAACAACAATAAACGAAATGTAGTTTAATGCTTGAATAAAGGAGAGGCCCCTTCAGTCCCTCCAGCTGAGGCATCTTTCTCGCTCAGCACTTCGCTATTTTGGTTCACTGGCCCAGATTCCTTTCACATTGGTTTTCCTGGAGCGTGAACCAGGAACACATCTGGATTACATTTCTGGACTAACAAGCGGTGGAATAAATAGGCTGACACTACATAAAACTGATTAGGGCAGAAAAGGGACTTTGGCCTAGACGTGGTTCAGGAACGTCTGTGCTGGTTACGAACACTTTGAAGGTGACCAGCCTTTGATAAGCCCTCTTCAGTCAGAGATTTGACCGACAAGAGTAACTTTCGCTATCATGTTCAACTCTGCCCACTTAAGAGATGATCGATAATGTTCCTTCCATTGAATATTTAGAAAAAGAGAATTTTGATCTTATCCATTATGCTTTTCATGAGCGAACAATGTAACACACTCACACACAGACACACACCCGTACATGGGAACTGGAAAGAACACGTGCAAATGTAGCTTTCCAGGTCTGGAGGGAGGCTTGGAGCAATGGAGTCTGTTCCGTGTAGGAGACTGATTTCTTTCATTTTATTTCGGCTCTCTCACTCTACTGATAACCAAAGACTTATTTAACCAAAACTGTCAGATTTAGGATAGATATGTGATAGATATGTGTTTAGAAGTGTATCTAAGAACCAGACTTATGGAGAAACTAAGATAAAAAGTAGATCCAACTTAGAAAGACTAAGCCTTAAGGAGCCATTAGGAATGAAGTTGTGCCAGTATTTCGCCAACTCTGCTCGCCTTCCAGGGAAGTCACGGCTCCAGCGTGCCCTGGCTCCTGGTGCTGCTGCAAGCGCCCTGGTGCCCTGCTCACATTCATCTGCACAAAGTGCAGTCACCTGCCTCTCCCAGCAGCTAGCCGCTACTCTGAAGGAAGCCAAGCCCATGGCTAAGTGTGAACAGGGCACAGGCCTGGCCCATTCTGCCCAGTGCGGGCTCCTCTGCAGAAAGGATCTGCCAGGCCTAAGGCTCCCTGTGCCCAACCCTGCTTCCTGCCCCCGTTATCTTTCAGGAGTGCCATCCCTAATAACTTTCTTCCACTGCCAATCCATCTCAGCATCTGCTCTCTGCAGGATCCAAGAGACACAGGCTATTTATTCTCAGATTTCACTTAAAAACCATCTTGCCACATGCTTCTATATAAAAGCCCTGAGACTTCTGTTACAAATAGAATTCCCCCAAACATATACCAAAATGAATTAATGAAGAGATTTCTTTCCGTTTGTATGCATTTCCTTGAATAATTCTACAGGCAGCCAAATTTACTTTTCCCTCACCCTGAGACTTTTTTCTCCGGGATTCATCATGTAATGTCAGAAGCCAGTGGCGGTCCAAGGGCAGGGATGAACTCTTCATTGTGTGTGCCCACCAGGAGATGAGGGGGGAGATTTTACTGGAGATTTATGAGAAAGGCCTTTCTTTTCAACGATTTCTTTCCTCTACAGTGCTGAAGAGTTTGCACCATATAGAAGTAGGAAGGCAAAGTACAAGGATTCGCTTGGTCTGGGTGGTACTGTGTGGAGACACTAACATTACCATAAATGGAACTGGGTTTTAGAACTGCCAAGTGAGTCTTTCAATGGGTATGGACACTGCTACCAAGGGCTTCATCTGGAAGGAGATCTGAAGAACGTTTCTAGGCTTAAGGCCACGGGAGATGGAAGTAAAGGCTCATCTGCTATTGGCTTAGTGAGCAAGAGGAACACAACGGATTAAAGAGGTTAACCCAACGGTGGCGGGCATTTTGACTTCACAGACTAAAGGCAAGTAGCCATTTCTTACGGTGAATTGATGGGGTCTTTCATTGCTGCATGTTTAAAAAAAGTAGTGTTGTTTTAATTGAAAAGGATCAGAAAGCAAAAACATAACCGTAGGTTCCAAGGACTAATAGGAGGGGCAACTGATGGCAACCAATAAGCAATGGCAGCAAAAACCTGGCTCTAGCTAGCTTGATCTGCAGGTGAGAAGAGAAATACATTGGGTACCTTGACTTTGGCAGTGCACCCTGAAAGTCGAAAAATTCCTTCGGATTCCAGACCCGATTCCTCGACCTTCTCGAAGAACTAGAAAGCAAGGATACATTACAGAAATAAGTGGCTCTCCAGGATTCCAAACATCTGGCATAATAATGACCACGGCGATGACTGAGCAAATACATGGACCTGGCCCTTGAGTGGCACGTTCGCAACCTCCCTATAAAGTCAACATTATCCCCAATTTGCAAATGAGCAACCGGAGATTTTGAGCTGTCACGTACTTTCCCAAGATCAGCCTGGTAAGAGATGGCGCTGGCTCTCGGCCTTGTGCTTTTAGCTACTTTCATACGCTGCCACACAGCCATTACAGGATCTGACAACCATGTCTTGTTCTGATCAGTAAGAAAAGAATCTAAATCTGCATCATTAGTTGCAACCACCCTGGCTAAGAACCTGCAGGAATTGTAGACATCTGACCAAGGAGTTAGAAACCCTTAAGGTTCATCACTCTCACGAGTTCTCACAGTGGAGATGGGTGTTAAAAAATAATGTTTCTAGCCAGGTGTGGTGGCGCACACTTGTAATCCCAGTACTTGGGAGGCTGAGGCAGGAGGATCCGGGTTCATGGCCAGCCTCAGCTACTTAGTGAGGCTCTCCACAACTTACTGAGACCCTGTTTCAATAAAGAAAAAAAAAAAAATAGGACTGGGGGCGTAGGCCAGAGGTAGAATGTCCCTGGGTTCAATCCCCAGTACCACAAAAAGAAAAAAAAAATGTTCTGCCAGGCATGGTGGCACCTGTTTGTAATACCAGTACTTAGGAGGCTGAGACAGGAGGATCGCAGGTTCGAGGTCAGCCTCAGCTACCTAGTGAGGCCCTCCACAACTTAGTGAGATCCTGTTTCAAAATAAAGAATAAAAGCCGGGTGTGGTGGCGCACGCTTGTAATCCCAGCATTCGGGAGGCTGAGACCGGAGGATCCGGGTTCGCGGCCAGCCTCAGCTACCTAGTGAGGCCTCCACAACTTAGTGAGACTCGGTTTCAAAATAAAGAATAAAAAATAGGGCTGGGGGTATAGCTCGGAGGTAGAATGCCTCTGAGTTCAATCCCCAGTACCGCCAAAAAAAAAAAAAAAATAAATAAATAAAAATAAAGAATAAAAAATAGGACTGGGGGTGTAGCTCAGAGGTAGAATGCCCCTTGGTTCAATACATATACATATATGTACATGTGTGTGTGTGTGTGTGTGTGTTTCTATCACACTAAACCTCAATATGATGTATAATCACAATCAACTAATAAAAGCATATTAAAATAATAATAGCCAAGTGTGGAGGCACATGCCTGTCATCCCAGTACTTGGGAGGCCGATACAGGATGATCACAGGTTCAAGGTCAGCTGCAGCAATTTAGCAAGGCCCTCAGCTACTTAGGAAGACCTTGTTTCAAAATAAACAATAAAATAAGACTGTGGGTGTAGCTCAGAGGTAGAACATCGCTGAGTTCAATCCCCAGTACTCAGTAATAATCACAATAATAGCAATAATGATATGGTAATGAGTTAGGCATTGCTTTGTACAGTGCGCTGTGTTTCAGGTCCTAATCTCAGCGCTTTTTATATATATTACCTCCATTATTCCTGGTTATGATTCATAAGGTGCGTGTTATCATCTCCATTTTACTTTTGAGGATATAAAGGAAGAAGTAACTTGCTCAACTTCACAGTGAGAGGATCCAGCATCTCCATCTCCTTCAGGAAATGAGAGTAAACTGGGTGTGGTGGCGCACATCTGTAATCCCGTTACTTGGGAGGCTGAGGATCACAAGTTTGAGGCCAGCCTCAGTAACTTGGTGAGGCCCTCAGCAACTTTCTGAGACCCAGTTTCAAAATATAAAATAAAATAAGGCTGGGGTATAGAGTAGGGTAGAATGTTCCTAGCTTCAATCCCCAGTACCATGGGGAAAAAAAAGAATAAAGAAACAAATGATCGTACTTGAAACTCAGTTAGTTCTTTTAGGTTTGAAGAAAAACAGATATTTAGGAAGAAGGAATGTGTATGAGAAAAGAATCTCCCCTTGGAGCGTGAGAGTGCTAACTCCAACTGTCTTAAGTGAGAAACACTCTATATCAGTAGGAACAATAGATAACATTTATTGAGTAACTAATCTGATAAAAATCCAGATAATATTTAACTGGCCTTTTTGGGTACCTTCTCTTCGCTACCATTTGCTATATAACAACACAAATCCATATGCTTAATGTTCTGTTTAGATTTTTAGGGATTTTCTTGTCCTTCACATAGAGGACAAAGGTCATAATTCTGGTTTTAATTCAAAAGAGGGATGAAAATCTTTGTTGCCGTGGCCTTTGGCCCGGGTACGTGCTGCGTTCCTTCTCCACTCCGCCTCTGCGGGCCTTGTGATGCTGGGTAGTTCTTACTCTCCCATACGTTGGTGCCTCATTGAAAGGGCAGATGGTAACACCGCCCCCTCGGGCCGCTCCATGCGGCGCCCTGCGGATGCCCCTGAGCACACAGGTGTCACACAGGTGTCACCAGCATCCTCTGGCTGTCTGGCTCCTGTCCTCCCTGCTTCCATCACCAGCCAATCAGCTCTCAGGTTGGAAGGAACGGCTCAATTGGAGGGACTGGTGGCAAAATACAGGAAGATGGAAGAAGGATGTGGAATTGTTGGTGTAAGGAAAGCACCTGTCTTCAGTCCATATTTTTAGATATCATTTATAAACTCATTTTAAAATTCAACTAAGTTTGTGTGAAGGGCCTGGAATTTTAATTGTGTCACTGTTGAATAAATGCGTAGTCAGGTAGAACAGTGTAAGCTGATGCCTATAAAAAATAACGCAGCTGGAAAGAGAAGCAGCTGTTTAGCAAGGGTGGTCACAGAGCTATTTGCAGATGATAGTTTATATAACCTCATTTTTTTTTTTTTTTTTTTTTTTTTTTGCGGTACCGGGGATTGAACTCAGGGGCATTCTACCTCCGAGCTATACCCCCAGCCCTATTTTTTATTCTTTATTTTGAAACCGGGTCTCACTAAGTTGCGGAGTGCCTCACTAGGTAGCTGAGGCTGGCCTCGAACCTGGATCCTCTGGTCTCAGCCTCCCGAATGCTGGGATTACAAGCGTGCGCCACCACGCCCGGCCTATAACCTCATTTTTAAAACAACCTTCCATCCAAATTCTTCTCCTTGTCTAACATATGCTATCTCCTATCATCCCTGAAAGATCACCAGAACAAGATGGTGTTTAGATGTTATTAAAGTTTGTTTGGAAAATTCATGAAACAATTATATATACACATTTTCAGAAAACCAAGCCAGGCATGGTGGCACATGCCTGCAATCCCAGTACTTGGGAAGCTGGGAGAGAAAAATCACAGATTTGAGACCAGCCTCAACAACTTAGCAAGACCTGCAGGAATTTAGTGAGACCCTGTTTGGAAATAAAAAAACATAAAATAGGGCTGGGAGTGTAGCTCAGAAATAGAATGCCCCTTGTGGTAGGGGCATTCAGTCCCCCTTGGCAAATATTTGTAGGATCCATAAATATATTATTAACAATTAATGGCCATATTTATCTGAATAATCAAACACACACAAGCACTACATATGCACAAATAACATTTGAAAAAACATTGGAAAAAAATAACCGACAGAAGCCATTAGATAGAACACCTTTTTCCACCCCCTGATGTTTTATGGTTAAAGTGCCAGGCTTCAAAAGTGTGCAGCAGAGCTGCTGTGGTGTAGATTTGGTTTGTTCCTCGGGGGTTTAGGTGGTGGAAGTGTGGCCCTCCGTGTGGCGGTGCTGAGGTGGTGGGGCCTTTAAGAGGCGGGGCCATAGGAGGTTCCCACTGGCTCCTCCCCCTCCCTGGCTTCCTGTCTGGCCCGGTGTCTTCTCCCTCTCCCTCAGGCTCCCACCATTGCGGGGTCCTCCCCCTAAGCTGCTGCAGCTAAGCAGGCTCCTACCAGAGCTGCTGTGATGCTCTTTGGACTTCAGCCTCCAAAACTGCGAGCTAAATAAACTTTCTTTTCTATCAGAACTCAGCCTCAGGTATTTTGTTATAGTAACAAAAATCGGACTGACAGGAAGAACAGTTGGTTTAAGTGCTTGCAGGCCATTGTGTGGATTCGTGGAATAAAGCTGAAAATTGCCAAGGGCCTGATTCCTAATAGGGCGTCAGTGTTTTTAAATCTAAAGAAAATTAATTAGTGGGTTTAGGAAGTGCCAAGCCGCAAGCACAGGCTCTATGAGTTCCTCATTCACCTGCATTCTACTCACTTTTTGTAATACAAGGGGGACTTTCACTCCGGGGTCTTTCTTTCGGTCAGTATCCAGGAGGACTGTAAGTGGAACTCCAAAAATCCCATTGTCTTCATCATAAAATGGTCGAGAGAGAAAGAAAAAGAATCAGAAAGCATGCTCGGTACTCCAGTGCCAGAGTTACAGCCAGAAGCAACAGGTCCTCTTAGTTACCTCGCCCTTTGACCTTCTCGGTTTTGTTTCTCTTCAGCTGAATTCCAAAGGCGTCAAAAAAGGCAGTCAGTTCAATTAGGGAGAGATGGCGGATTTTCTTCATGTCGTCAACAGACAGGTCTGCTGCTTCTGTTAAGCCAAATCTGGTTTTCTGAACAATAAATTTCTAAAACACACAAGATGTTTATTTTTTTATGGCAAAGGAAAATATTATACCTTCATTCAGCTGTCACCCAGATATTCTAAACCTATAGAACAAAACAAAATACTTGCAAAATCTGAGGAGCACGCTGCATCGTAGAAGTATTTGTGTATGTTTCTTTAGAATATTTGTAGATTACTCTTATGCTAATTAGAAGCAAAACTGTAGCGTAAAGTCTATGATAACAGTGTGGAGACTGCCTTCTTATAAGGAACATGTACTGTCAAGCAACACGCAGGCCACAAATCACACAGAATGTACATACCATGGGCCTCCACCTGGACTTCATCACACACACACACACACCCACACACACACACACACACCCCTGAGTACATCCCAGAGAGCTTTGAGTATCTCCTCCCACACTGTGGGCAAAGTCCTTAAATAAGGATTAACGTATGTTATACGTCATGTTTTAAAAGATTCTTAGTAGTCTTCCGGTTGAAACTAATTACACATGCTTGCTGAAACAGCATTTAGTCTACCACAGACATCAAATTTAGAAGATTTCAAATTCTTAAAAAGGTGAAAATTCAAAGAAAGTGCAAATAATCTTACTATTGCTGTGTGTATGTGTGTGTGTGTGTGTGTGTGTGTGTGTGTGTGTGTTGCTGGGTATTGAACCCAGAGGTAGCCTACCTCTGAGCCATGCCCCCAGCCCCATTTTATTTGGAAGAAGGATCTTTTTAAGTTGCTGAGGTTGGCTTCAAACTTGTAATCTTTGTGTCTCAGCCTCCTAAGTACTGAGATTACAGGCGTGTGCCACCGTGACTGGCTGACATTACTATTGCTTCTGAAGATGATACTGTTATATTCTCCATTTCCATTCTAAGAAATAAAACACACTAAAATAATAACCACAAATCCCCTGACAATCCAGAAATAGTGTTAAGAATCTAAGCTGCAAGCAGGTTATTCTTATATAATATCCACAGGTAACTTTACTCTCAGAAAACAAGGCACTGAGAAATAGGCCAACATAGAGAAATCCTAGTTACTTACAAGGCAGAGTCTCAAGAACATCCTTTCCACAGGGCTTCCCTATATTGGTACTTCTTGGCATTATTAAATCACCTACCCATTCCTTCATAAGTAACTTTCATCGGCACAGTATTAATTAGTTAATATTCTGGCACTAGGGATTGAACCCAGAGCCTCTTGCAAGTACTCTACCACTGAGCCACACCCCTCGTCCCCTCGGGTGTTTAACACTGCCATGCAGGCCAGGGTTTGCAGCATACCTTGTGCTGTTAAATAGTTATTTTACCTTCTTCCTGAGACCACAGGCTGCACATAACAGTGATACCTAATAACATTATAAGCAAGAACTGTAGACATTTATTGATCGACGACTGTGTGTTAAACGCTCTGCCAAGTTCTTCCCAGGAGGCTGACCTGCGCCCTGGGTGAGCCAAACCTCAGGAGGGAACAGCTCTGATGGGGAGAGGTAGGGATTAGCATCCCCTCCTGGACAATTTTCTCTAAAGGTCTCTCTATGAGGAGGGACGGGCTTGGAACCTCTCTCCCCTAGAGCTTCACTCTACAGGAGAGTGCTTAGGGACTGCAAGGGTTTTGGAGTTGGACACACATAGGTGTAGGTTTAAGTTGTGTTCCGAAGGTCCATTGGACATGTTATTTAGTCCCTTTTGGCCTTAGTTTTCTCATTTGTCCCATGGGAGTAATCAATAGGGTCCACCTTGCAGCTGGAATATCTGGTGGCCCTAGAGGCGCTCAGTGAGCCCCTGAGTTCTTCCCTGTCCTCTGCCTCTCCTCTCTCCAGGAGTGTTGGTCCAGGCCTCCTGGCACAAAATGTCTCTTCCTAGATGACACTCCTTTAACTCTGAAATTGCCTGAGCCCTGCGCATCGAGTCTCCAGCCCTAATACAAAGAGAACATTCAGGATTTCCCATCATGAACTCTTCACACATTCACGTATGTAAGGAACAGCAAAGACGTCAATACAGTTCTCTGTTCGGTTTTCAAGACAGAACACCCTGGTCATCTATAATGAAGCTTTCAGGATAACAGACTACATAGACCTATTTGCCTGTCTTGGAGCGATCTAAGTTCTTGAGTTGGTTTTGTTGAGGTCTTGGAGCCTGTCCTGTGAGCTTCTCACTTCGTGGAACTTTCTGCAGTACGCCCTTCTGACTTGTCACTTAGAGACACAAGTACGTACAGTTAGGGTCTACTGATATAGGTCAAGTAAGGGTGTAATGTGCAGAGCTCCCAAGCCGGGTGGAAAGCCACTTCACCCGTGCTAGAGTTCGTTTCTTGACTGTCCCCCCAAATGCCACCGTGTTGTGTTCAGCACTTGGCCCCTAGTGCTTTGAGGGGTATGTGTGGAAGCTTCAGAAGGTAGGCCTTGGCAAGGAAGTAAGGCTATGGAGGCCATGCCGCTGAATGTGATATTAGGACCCCAGACTCTTTCTGTTTCTTGTTCCTGGACACCCTGAGGCGAGCAGCTCACTGAACCACCAGCTCCTGCCCCGATGCACTGCTCACCACAGCCCAAAAGAAATGGCAGCTGACTGTGGCCAGACCCTCCACCACTGCGGAGCCTGCGCGCCACAACATGGCCTTCCTCTTTTTTTAAATTTTTTTTTTTTTGTATAGGGATTGATCTCATGGGCATCCTATCTGCGAGTTATACCTCCAGCCCTTCTTTTTTATTTTGAGACAGTGTCTCCTGAGTTACTGAGGCTGGCCTTGAACCTGTGATTCTCCCACCTCAGCCTCCCAAGTCCTGGGATTGCACCACCACACCCAGCTAATCTTTCCTCTTTTTAAGTTGATTTATCTCAGGTGTGTGTCACAGTGATGGAAAGCTGAGCTAAGTACTCTGTAAACCAGTATTCAAGCAGAGGGGTTCACAGCTTTTCTTAACCCAGTCAGCGAGGCAGAGCCAGGGAAGCTCTGCACGCGTGACAGATAGTGCCCAATACCACCCCAAGCGATGGGACGCAGGGCTGATGCCCGGCCTCCCCAGTCTTCTTGTGCATGTTGCAGAAATGTGAACAAGAAAAAATCCTAGTTTGGGCCCATGGAGAAGTCACAGGAAGTTACTGGAATAATCATCAAAGGTTCAACTTACAGTTAAAGCATAGTCTTCTCTCTTAATCTCTGACTTCTTGAATTTAGTTCTTTTTGGAGCCTCTGTAACCATTTCTGAATAAGATACTTCAAAGGACAGCTCTTCAGCCTCTGTTGGAATGTTCTTTTCCAGATAATCATCATCTGAAAAGAAAACAAAATATATATGACAATTAATATACCACTTAATCGATCAACACCATTTACTGTAAAGAAAAGCACAAAATATTCAGATAATATTCATATAAACTTTCTAACCTGAAAGCATGTCAGAATGTTTATATACAGGAAAAGTACCAGATTCCCCAGGGAGTTCAGCCAAGCACTGCGGTGCTGTCATCCGACTCCCACAGGGCCACATTTCTAGCCTCGTGCAAACGAACTTTCCATTGTAATAGGACTTTTCAAATTTTTGATTTTATGTCTCATGAAAGTTGTTGAGGATGATTTAGAGGAAAAGCCCTGGGAAGATATTTCTATATTTCCGTATCTTCCTGTGATAATAAAATTAAACCCATCCAGACCTAGTGTCGCTTACTGAAGAAACAGCACCTTAGCCGGGCGTGGTGGCGCACGCTTGTAATCCCAGCATTCGGGAGGCTGAGACTGGAGGATCCGGGTTCGCGGCCAGCCTCAGCTACCTAGTGAGGCACTCCGCAACTTAGTGAGACTCGGTTTCAAAATAAAGAATAAAAAAATAGGGCTGGGGGTATAGCTCGGAGGTAGAATGCCCCTGAGTTCAATCCCCAGTACC
>PVLC010011247.1:0-10392 GCA_004027655.1 Graphiurus murinus
CAAGATCACATCAAAGTCAATCACTAAACTGACCAGGAGATAGGGGGAGGATGGGTGGGAATTGGGGAAGGGTTAATGAGAAATATGTGCATGGATGTCTCTACCTGTACTAGCTTGTACCCAACAAAAATGTGTGATTAACCCTGTTGTACCCAAGAAATGTATAAAATCCATGCTAAAAAAAAAATTAAAAAAAAAAGAATAAAAAATAGGACAATTACATGAGATAATAGATGTTAGCGTACATGTAATAAACGCTCCGTCCACATTAGCTATAATTAATTACTCTAGCAACTCCAAACTGCATCTCGAGTTGGTCTATGTATGGCCAGCATAGCCTAATAGCACATAAAGGGTATATTGGTGTAAACGCTCCTGCTGCTCAGTTGAAAGCATTCTAGGCTGCTCCACTTGCTTCCTCTGTCGTCTAAGCAGAGAGTCAAATGTCTGGTGAGTCAAAGAAATAGTCCTAAACAGGGCATGGTGATGTATGCCTATAATCCTAGTACTTGGGATGCTGAGATATGAAGATCGATGATTCAAGGCCAGACCCAAGGCCAGACTCAGCAATTTAGTGAGACCCTCAGGATTTAGCGAGTCTCTGTTTCAAAATAAAAAATAAAATAGGGCTGGCGGTGCAGCTTAGAGGTAGAATGTCCCTAGGCTCAACCCCCAGTACCAAGGAAAGAAAGAAGGAAGGAAGGGAGGCGTGGAGGGAGAGAAGTCCCACCACAGGACATTTCCTGTGAACGTGGCCAGGGTTTCCACTAAGGTCATGCTAAGAATGTGGTTAGCTAGAGATCACTCTCAGGTCAAGGATGCCGATTCTACCATACACAAGATAGTTCCTCCTGCTTCCCACCCTTAAAAGCAGAAGTAGCTCAGGGTGACCTGAACAGGGCAGGGAGAAAACCAACTCCTTTGGTAGAACAGGAAGAAAGTTGCGCTAGTTGTGGAGCAAGAATCACAAAATGTTTTATATGTATTCTTTTGCTTCTAGAGGAGGAAGGATGTACGTGTGTGTGTGTGTGTGTGTGTGTGTGTGTGTGTGTGTGTCTCAAAGGGTGCCTGTGATCCCAGTACCTGGGAGGATGAGACAGGAGGATGGCAGGTTCAAGGCCAGCCTCAGCAATGTAATGAGACTCTCAGCAACTGATTGAGACCCTGTTTCAATAGAAAAAATTAAAGGGCTGAGGGTGTAGCTCGGAAGTATAATGCTACCTGGTTCAATCCCCAGTACCACATACCAAAAAAAAAAAAAAAAAAAATCAAAGGGCCACAGTCTTTTTCCAACTCCACAGGACAAGTAATTTCTGGAGAGTGGCTCAGATATGTCCTAAGACATCTGACCCTCTCCAACCCCTGAGAGGCTGAGTCAGGCCTAACAAGCCATCACAATATATGTTCTTCCCAATTGTATTGACTATGCAATGGCAATATTTTTAAAAACAAGGCAAAAAAAACCACATAGTCCCACTATCATACTGCACTAATTCCCAGGCCTCACTCCTGCACAGATGTGGTTTACCAATTTTATTTTATTTTATTATTTTTTTAAACAGGGTCTAACTAAGTTGCAGAGAACCTCACTAAGTAGCTGAGGTTGGCCACAAACCCAGATCCTCCTGTCTCAGCCTCCCAAGTACTGAGATCACAAGTGTGTACCACCACACCCAGCTGTGGTTTACCAATTTGTCATGATGGAGCAAGTTTAATTTTGTATGACAATTTGTTTGGGGTTTTTTGTTTGTTTTTCTTGTTTTTGTTTTTGTTTTTGTTTTGTTTTGTTTTTTTGCAGTAATGGAGATTGAACCCAGGGGCATTCTACCTCTGAGCTATACCCTCAGCCTGATTTTTATTCTTTATTTTGAAACAGGGTCTCACTTAGTTGCAGAGGGCCTAAGTAGCTGAGACTGGTCACGAACCTGTGACCCTCCTGTCTCAGCCTCCCAAGTACTGGGATTACAAGCCTGCTCAGGTGTTATTTTTAAAATTAAATCTCTGGGGCAAATTAATTGTACACTATGAGAACTTCCATACTCACTGCCAAATGATGTTCCAAATGGGTAGTATAATATGTATGCTTTTTCTTCCTTTTCTTTCTTTCCTTTCCTCTCTCTCTCTCTCTCTTTCTTCCTTTCTTTTTTTTTAATTCTTATTATTTGTAGTACTGGGGGATTGAACCCAGGGACATTTTATCCCTGAGCTATACCCCAACCCTATGGATCTCACTTAAGATGCTAAGGGCTTTGCTAAATTGCTAAGGCTGGCCTCAAACTTGCAATTCTTCTATGTAAGCCTCCCAAATATGGGGATTACAGGCCTGCATCACCTGGCCTGGCTAAGCATTCTATTTTTAAACCAACACTCATAGAGCATGTTATTGCTTCCAAATATTTTATAAATTTCATCCCAGTGGGGTGTGGTGGCACATGCCTGTAATCCCACCACTTGGGAGACTGAGACAGGAGGACAGCAAGTTTGTGGCCAGCCTCAGCAACCTCATGAGGCCCTCTGCAATTTAGTAAAACCTTTTTTCAAAATAAAATAGGGTTGGAGTTATAGCTCAGAGGTAGAATGCCTCTGGATTCCATCCCTAGTAACATACACACACATACACACACACACACACACACACACACACACACACACGTAAAAATTACAAATAAATTTCATCTGAACCACGATGGCAGGTTGATGTGACTTCCAGTTCCTTCCAGTTCCTGTGGCAGATTCTCTAGAGGGTTAACCCCAACTCTCCCTCCTGTCATCTCTCCAACAGAGACACTAGACAAGCTGACCACAGGCTTCTGAGTCAGCCTGGCTGCTAGGAATGGCCATGTGCCCTCTTTCTGGCCAATGTGACCTAAGGGAAGGTCTGCAAGGGCGTCTGGGACAGTGCTGATGGACAGAGGAGCCACTGCCTCTCCCCCCTGCACTTCCAGCCTAGAATGCAGAAGTGATGTTTGGGGCAAACCCAGTTTTGAAAGAACAGAGGGGCCAGGAAGGGAATGCAGCCTGCTCACAGGGAAGAATGGAGCAGCTACAAGGAGACAGAGGCCGGGAGCGAGGCCTGAGCGGGAGCGAGGCCTGAGCAGCCCCAAATTCTCGAGTGCTGTCCAGATTTTGTTCAGGCCCCCTATGTCCTTGTACCTGAGCTCCCGCAGATCTCCACACCATGCCCCCATTTTCTTGCAGAAATCTAAGATGAATCTCTGTTCTTAGCAAGTCACAGCTACAGGGATTAATGCTGTTCTTCTCACAACCTCTGTTCCATGTTGGTGAACACCAAGGATCAGGTCAATGAGGGGCTTTGCTCTTGTTGGACCACAAGAGGAGAGGAGGCTGTTCCCGTAGCGGAGGCCACTGGATTGCTGTAGATGCCATCTGACCTGCAGAGCGGCCTGAAGGATGAAGTCTCTGTAAAGATGACAATCAAATGTCCCTGATTCTCCAACAATTCCAACTTCAAGTATTTTGTTCTGTTGTCAAAGTATATACCCAAGTTTTGGCTAAATAAAGCCAAGAATCAGGAAAAAGAGCCGGGCATGGTGGTGCACGCTTGTACTCCCAGTACCTGGAAGTCTGAAACAGGAAGATCACAGGTTCAAGAGCAGCCTCAGCCACTTAGGGGACCCTCTTTCCAAATAAAATAGGGCTGGGGATGTATATTGGAAGTAGAATGCCCCTAGGTTCAGTCCCCGGTACCACACACACACGAAAAGAAAAATTAGATGATTGTGGTTAGCTCCAAGGTAGAATGACCCTGTATCCAATCCCTAGTACCAAAAATTAAAAAAATAAATTCACATTTTACTTGCTACCTAGAATCTGCTTTTGTTGTTTTTGTTCAAAAGGCCTAACTGGCATATGACTTAACAAAGTTTTTTCAGGGATAAATTAAATAACATATGTGAAAAGCTTAGCTCAGAGCCAAGCATGGTGGCACATGCTTGTAATCCCAGTATTTGGGAGGCTAAGACAAGAGGATCACAGGTTCAAGGACAGTCTTAGCAAGTAGTGAGACTCTTCTCAACCTAGCAAGACCATGTTTCTAAATAAGAAATAAAATAGGGCTCGAAAGTAGAATGCCTCTGGGTTCAATCTCCAGTACCAAAAAAAAAAAAAAAAAGCTTAGCACAGTGCACGGCATGCAGAATGTACCTAATAAATGGTGATTCCTGTTGGTTGAGGCTGAGATTCAACAGCTCTAATAAGAACCAAAATCACGAGCCCAGATGGTTCCAGAGGATCCAGTGTTGGAGATCCAGGTCTCTTTAGTCAATTGCACTGTTAGCATGAAGGTTTTGCCTGGACACAATGGCTCACCACCCTCTCTGGTTAGCAGGAATAATAAAGAGAGGATGTAATAGGCATGCCTCTTTCCTTTAAGAGTATGATTTAAGCCCAGCATGGTAGCACACACTTGTAATCCCAGTACTTAGGAAGCTGAAATAGGAGAATCACAGGTTCAAAGCCAACCTCAGGAACTTAGGCCCTTGGCAACTTAGTGAGACCCTGTTTCCAAATAAATAAATAAGTAGGGTTGGAGGTGTAGCTCAGAGGTAAATGCCCCTAGGTTCAGTCCCCAGTAAACTACACACACATACACACACACACACACACACACACACACACACTGGGGAGAAGAGAACTGGCAAAAGAAACTGAGGAGAGACTAGGGAGGCGCTATAAAATCTTTTGCCTCAAACAATTAGTCTTTAGAAACACATAAGTATTGCAACAGAGAAGAGGAGCAATAATGTGGTCCAAAGCTGAGCGCAGGGCCAGGGCAGGGCAGGAAGGAGCCGACTCTTGATAGCATCTAGAAAGGAGGAACATCTGGCTCCAGACACTTCCTGCTCACAGACAGAACAAGAGGAAGTGCCGCCCAATGAGGGACCTTCCACTGGAGCTAGAAGCTTGGGTTGGGATCTTTTTCTAGAATCTTGAGAATGAAAGCTATTTGGGGATTAGGTCTCAGAGGCAAGTCTAGAAACAAACTGGAATTTGAGAAGAGGTTAGACTGATGCCTAGTTAGAACATGGTGGGGAAAGGGAGCTTCTAGAAGGATTTCCAAAGTAGAAAAGGGAGGACAGATTCAGATTTAGTTATTTAGTTATAGACATGGGATTAACTGGTGTATCTGAACAACACAACTAATAAAGTAACCTTAATAGATATACGTTGAAGACTAACTTTCAGGAATAATTATTTCAGAATAATTTTAATCATTAAAGCATATTTTAGCTGGGCATGGTGACACATGCTTGTAATCCCAGTACTTGGGAGACTGAGACAAGAGGACCACAGGTTCACAGCCAGTCCTAGCAACTTGATAGAATGCCCCAGGGTTTAATCCCTAGTACCAAAAAAAAAAGTACATTTTACAAAAATATCCCAATTGTAACAATAAAAAAAAAATCATGCATGTCATATTCTCTGACCATAGTACCTTAACATAAAATAGAAAATACAACTAAAATTGCCTAATACTTTCTTTCTTTCTCTCTCTCTCTCTCTCTCTCTCTCTCTCTCTCTCTCTCTCTCTCTCTCTCTTTTGTACTGGAGATTGAACCCAGGAGTGTTCTACCACTGAGCAATACCCCAGCCCTTTTTATTTCTTATTTTGAAACAAGGTCTTGCTAAGTTGCTGTGGCTGTCCTTGAATCTGCAGTCTTCCCTGTCTCAGCCTCCCAAGTACTGGGATTACAGGTGTGGGACATCACGCCCAGCTAAAAATGCCTCATTCTTTTTTTTTTTTTTTTTTTTTTTTTTTTTCAGTACTGGGGATTGAACTCAGGGGTGTTCTACCTTCCAGCTATACCCCCCGCCCTTTTTTTTTTTTTTTTTATTCTTTACTTTGAAACCGAGTCTCACTAAGTTGCGGAGCGCCTCACTAGGTAGCTGAGGCTGGCCTCGAACCCGGATTCTCCGGTCTCAGCCTCCCGAATGCTGGGATTACAAGCGTGCGCCACCACGCCCGGCTCCTATTTTTTTTTTATTCTTTATTTTGAAACAGGGTCTCACTAAGTTGTGGAGTGCCTCACTAGGTATCTGAGGCTGTCCATGAACCCGGATCCTCTGGTCTCAGCCTCCCAAATGCTGGGATTACAAGTGCGCACCACCACACCAGGCTTAAAAATGCCTCATTCTTAAAAATTGAAAATGTTACAAACTTAGAACAAATAATCCATAGTATTATAACATACTGGTTTTGGTTTTTGCTTTTCGTGTGTGTGTGTATGTGGTACCAGGGATGGAACCCAGGGGCCTTCTACCTTGGGGCTACACCACCCCAGACCTATTTTATTTTTTATTTGGAAAGAGGGTTTCATTGAGTTGCTGAGAACCTCACTAAGTTGCTGAGGCTGGCTTTGAACCTGCAATCCTCCTGTTTCAGCCTGCCAAGAATTGGGATTACAGATGTGTGCCACCATGCACAGCTAAAATTCTTTTTTTTTTTTTTTTTTTTTTTTTTTTTTTTTTTTTTTTTTGCGGTACTGGGGATTGAACTCAGGGGCATTCTACCTCCAAGCTACACCCCCAGCCCTATTTTTTTATACTTTATTTTGAAACCGGGTCTCGCTAAGTTGCAGAGTGCCTCACTAGGCAGCTGAGGCTGGCCGTGAACCCGGATCCTCCGGTCTCAGCCTCCCGAATGCTGGGATTACAAGCGTGCGCCACCACGCCCGGCAAAGATTCTGTATTTTAAAGCTGTCCTGGTCCATGAAACTAGAAGGGGACCCAGAGCTGCATAACTCAGAAACTCAGTGGGGTGCTTAAGGACCTACCGATTTCAGCCCAAGTCACCTACATTTCACAATTAGGCTGAGCTGAATCATTGCCAAATCCTCACTTCCTCTTTTCCACATGAGAAGGAGGTACCCTTACTTCAAGTGCTTAGCTTTCCTATCATGACAGTTTGTTTACTCTCTTGCTGGATCTTTACAGCTGAGTTAATGAATGCCTCACTCACTCATTCATTTATTCACTACAGTAATGTCTATTAAGCAACTACTATGTGCCAGACAAGGGGAAATATAAGTAAAACACCCGAGGTCGCCGCCCAGGTGGACCTTACATTCTATGTGGGGAGGGTAGTGGACACTGTCAGATCCCTGCCCACGATGCCTCAGCCCCTGCCACCACACAGACCCTACCAGTCAACTTCTAGATATCGGCAATGCCCGTGGCCCATCCAGCCAACAGTACAGAGCCATTAACACCCACTCCATCCCATCACCCACACGGCTCTCAATCACATTTAGAAATCAGCATATAAATAGCTCAGCTCACCAGGCTTGGATCACAGGTTCAAGGATAATCTCAGCAATTTGGCAAGACTCTCAGCAGCCTAGTGAGACTTTCAAAAGAAGAAAGAGAAAAAAGGACTTCTGAGCAAGACGCTCAGAAGTAGAATGCCTTTCAATTCAAAGGGAAGAAGGAAGAAAAGAAGGGAGGGAGAGAAAGCGGGAGGGAGGAGAGAAGAGAAATTGGTATATAAATACCTCAGCTCCCACACATTTTGGGTGGGATTATTCTGGGGTATATATTTTTCATCTTTTTCCAGAGTTTCCCCAGTGGATTAAGGATCCTTCATCCCCTGAAGTAGCTGGCTTAATAAGGAACCGTGTGTGTGTGTGTGTGTGTGTGTGTGTGTGTGTGTGTGTGTGTGTCTCCAAGGGCATTCTACCTCTGAGCTATACCTCCAGTCCCTTTTATTTTTTATTTTGAAACAGGGTCTCACTAAGATGCTGAGGCTGACCTTGAACCTGCGATCCTTCTATCTCAGCCTCCCTAGTACTGGGAGCCACTGCACCCAGCATAAGGAATCCTTTATTAGCTGCTTTCCCTTCTCTGCTTCTCTACTGCTGGCCCCTGGATCCCCCAAATAAACTACTTGTACTTGAATCCTTGTCTCAGGATGTGCTTTTAGGAGAACCCAAACCTAAACAGAGACAGATGATAAGCAGGAGTGAGAAAACTGATTCCAGGAGGTCAGAGCTCAGCCATGTGAAATGCTAAGAGGTTAAGCATGGAAAAGTGTCCTCCTGGTGGGTGCGGTGGCCCTTGTGTAATCCCAGTACTTGGGAGATTGAGACCTGAGGGTCCCAAGTTCCAGACCAGCTTACGGAGACCTTGTTTCAAAATGCAAAAATTTTGCCGGGCATGGTGGCGCACGCTTATAATCCCAGTACTTGGGAAGCTGAGACCGGAGGATCCGGGTTCTCAGCCAGCCTCAGCTACCTAGTGAGGCACTCCACAACTTAGTGAGACCTTGTTTCAAAATAAAGAACAAAAAATAGGGCTGGGGGTATAGCTCGGAGGTAGAATGCCCCTGAGTTCAATCCCCAGTACCGCAAAAAAAAAAATTTTTTTTTTTAATTTAAAATTTTAAAAAGGGGTTGGGGGTGTAACTTGGAAGTAGAAGACCTGAGTTCAGTCCCCCGTACCACACACACAAAAGTGTCCTTTGTATTTGGCAATTTGAAAATGACCTTGAAAAAGGCAGTTGCAGGAGGTGGGGCATGTGGCAACCTTCTACTGTGCCTAGAATAAGTAGGTGTGGTTTCTGGAAAAAGGGAATGGCGCTGGCCCAGGGGCTGATGCCACCCAAAGACTGATACCTCCCTGGGTGGAACACCTGATGTGCCCGGGCATATAAGGGGAGATTTAGACACTTAGCAGAGAGGTTTGTGACAGAATTTGAGATGACTATAACTAAGCAACCAAAAAAAAGGCAATTATTAACTATAGAGAAAACAAAAAAGTTACACAAGAAAAATAAAACTTATGACAACTCCACTAGGATAAGCATTTACATAGTCACATTTAATCAAATATAAAGAGTTAGCTCTATTTGAAAAGATGGAGAAACAAGAGAGGAAGTAGTTAAACAAGAGAATCCCCACTCTCCATAGCAGGAAGATATAACAAATAACATCTAAAATTGGAAAATTAAGTAGCATTATAAGTGTGTTACTTAGAATTATGGAGATAAATACCAAAATTAACAGGTGAAAGCAACTGTCTCAGCCAGGTGTAATGGCTCAATCCTGAAGTCCCAGTACTTGGGGAAGCTGAGACAGGAGGTTCACAGGTGTGACGCCAGCCCCAGCAACTTAGCAAGACCCTATTTAAAAAGGGGGGGGGGGGCAGGTATGATGACACACACCTGGAATGCCAGTACTTCAGAGACTGAGATAGGAAGATCACAGGTTCAAGGACAGCCTCAGCAAGTACTGAGACTCTCAAAAACCTAGGAAGACTCTGTTTCAAAATAAAATAGGTCTAGGGATATAGCTCAGAGGTAGAATACCTCTGGTTTTGATCCTCAGTACTCCACAAAAATAAATAAATAAATAATAAATAAACAGACACCTTGCTTTTGAATATATGGTAATGGTAAAAATATACAAATATAAAAAATATTAAATTCCTAGAGTGTTTGCTTGGCAAAGACTCTGATTCCAAGATTTGCTCTTTCTCTGGTAAAAAGATAAATTAGTGTGTACTTGGGAGGTTGAGACAGGAGGAACACAGGTTTGAGGCCAGTCTCATTAACTTAGTGAGATCCTGTTCTAACATAAAGAATAGAAAACAGCCGGGCGTGGTGGCGCACGCTTGTAATCCCAGCATTCGGGAGGCTGAGACCAGAGGATCTGGGTTCGCAGCCAGCCTCAGCTACCTAGTGAGGCACTCCGCAACTTAGTGAGACTCAGTTTCAAAATAAAGAATAAAAAATAGGGCTGGGGGTGTAGCTCGGAGGTAGAATGCCCTGAGTTCAATCCCCAGTATAAAAAGAAGAAAAAGAAAAAAAAGAATAGAAAAGGGACTGGGAGTATAGCTCAGAGATAGAACAACCCTGAGTTCAATCACCAGTACAAAAAAAAAAAAAGACGAATGTCAGAGAACTTCTAGGGATTTAAATGTCCCAAACAGAAGACAGGTATAGTGGCTCATGCCTATAATCCCAGTGCTTGGGGTGCTGAGACAGGAAGATTGCAGGTTCAAGGCCAGGCTTAGCAACTTGGCAAGAATCTCAGAAAGTTAGTGAGACCCTATTGCAAAATAAACAATAGGGCTGGGAGTGTAGCTCAGAGGCAGAATGCCCCTGGGTTCAATCCCAAGCACCACAAATAAATAGTAATTTTTTTTTTTTCAGAACTGGGGATTAAACACAGGGGCATTCTACCTCTGACCTACACTCCCAACTCTATTTTTTATTTTTTATTCTTTATTTTGAAACAGGGTCTCACTAAGTTGCAGAAAGCCTCACTAACTAGCTGAGGCTGGCCACAAACCTGGGCTCCTCCTATCTCAGCCTTCTGAGTACTGGGATTACAAGTGTGTGCCACCATGCCCGGCTCAATAATAATTAAAAAATAA
>PVLC010011247.1:16050-27283 GCA_004027655.1 Graphiurus murinus
GGCGCACGCTTGTAATCCCAGCATTCGGGAGGCTGAGACCGGAGGATCCGGGTTCGCGGCCAGCCTCAGCTACCTAGTGAGGCACTCCGCAACTTAGTGAGACTCGGTTTCAAAATAAAGAATAAAAAATAGGGCTGGGGGTGTAGCTCGGAGGTAGAATGTCCCTGAGTTCAATCCCCAGTACCGCAAAAAAAAAAAATAAAATAAAATCTTTCTTAAAAGCTCTAACACTGTAGGGGCGTGGTGGCGCACGCTTGTAATCCCAGCATTCGGGAGGCTGAGACCAGAGGATCCGGGTTCGCGGCCAGCCTCAGCTACTTAGTGAGGTCCTCCGCAACTTAGTGAGACTCGGTTTCAAAATAAAGAATAAAAAATAGGGCTGGGGTATAGCTCGGAGGTAGAACGCCCCTGAGTTCAATCCCCAGTACCGCAAAAAAAAAAAAAAAAAAAAAAAGCTCTAACGCTGTGCTGGGAGTATAGCTCAGTGTTAGAATGCTTGCCTAGCATATATGAGGCCCTGGGTTTGATCCCCAACAACAAAAAGAAAAAACAGTCCCAAAGCTAAGGATAAGATGTGATCTGTACAGAGCCCCACATTCTAAAGAGGTCGCAGTATCTGGGCCTGGTGGCACATGCCTGTAATCTCAGTATTTGGGAGACAGGAGGATCACAGTTTCAAGACCAGCCTCAGCAATTTGTAATCCCAGTATTTGGGAGTCTGAGACCACAGGTTCTGGGTTCGAGGCCAACCTCAGTTACTTATTGAGGCCCTCCGCAACTTAGTAAGACCCTGTTTCAAAATAAAGAATAAAAAATAGGACTGAGGGTGTAGCTTGGAGGTAGAATGCCCCTGGGTTCAATCCCCAGTACTGCAAAAAATAAAAATAAAAATAAAATAGGGCTGGGGATGTAGCTTGGAAGTAGAATACCCCTCGTTTGGATCTCCAGTGCTAAACACACAAAAAAAGACACACCCTTTGGAATTTCCCAGTGAGAAAACAGGACCAGTCCTGCTAGTTTCCACCTCGGTCATCTGCCTCAATGGAAGAGAGAGCTGTGCTGTTTCCTCTCCTGCTCCCATGGTTGGGGGTGGGGCCTCCCTGCTCCTCAAAGCCAGTGAGGACATTGCTCCAAAAGAACCCCCTTGTGAGCCAGGTATGCTGGCACCAATTTATAATCCCAGTACTTGGGAGGCTGAGACAGGAGGATCGAAGGTTCAAGGCCAGCCTCGACTACTTGGTGATGTGAGGCCTAAGTAGAAGGCCCCCTCCCTTGGTCTCCAGGGGAGTGAGGCCCAAGCAGAGCACTCCCACCCTTGGTTCCCAGGGGAACATTCCACAGACTCAGTGTACCAGGAACTAGCTAGCCGCAAGTAGTCCACTGATAAGCCAATCAATCAATGTAAAGATCAAGCTTGCATAAACAATTGTACAAACAATTGAAGTATACCCGCCTGTTTGCGGTTTTCATGCTTAAAAACCCCTTGCTGTTGTTGATCGGAGTTCACCTCTAACTAAAGAGGCTGAACCCCAGCGCGCTGGCTGAATAAATCCTCTTGCTGTTTGCAACGAGTCTTGGTCTCGGTGGTCCTTGGGCGGCAGGCTCCCGTGATAAGGCCGATAAGGCTTTGCAGTGAGACCCTGCTTCAAATTAAAGAATAAAAAAATAGGGCTGGGAGTGTAGTTTGGAATTAGAATGCCCCTGGATTCAGTTTCCAGCAGTACTGCAAAAAAAAAAAAAAAGGTCCCCTTTGTGGAGAGCTGTCGTACCTCTCCTGGGCTGGAGCTGCGCAGCCTGGATGCTGGCTGGTGAGTTCTTAGAACCTGTGCCATGTCCCCAAGGGCTTAGTGACACACGTGAACCTGGAGACTAGGATTGGCTTCCAACTGGGAAGATTCTGGCAGAGGGACAGACAGCTGGGAGCAGCCCAAGAGGGCCAGACAAGCAGAGGGGGCGAAAGCACACTCTTTTGGCTGGGCAAGAAAGTAGGAGACACCCTAGACCAAGTGACTTCTGGCCAAAGGAACAGATAGCAGATGTCGTGACAGAACCCACCCGGGACAGCTGCCAGCTGGGAGAGGCTACAGGAAGTGCAACCCGGGCAGGGGCGGGGGCGGGCAGGACTCTAGGGTTGTCACAGAGGACTGGGGCCCCAGCTCATGGTGGAGCACTGGCCTAGCTTGTGCAAGGTTCCATTCCCACACACACCAGAAAAAAAGAGGTCAGCTCGGGAGTGTCTGCCTGCAGCATCACTGTGAACCCAGCACCTCCCAGACAGCATTGGACCGGGTCTCAGTTATAGCCACCCAATCAAGCGTCACCCTGCCCCTTCCCTCCAATTAGCCTGAACCCTGAAGGAATCCCAGAGCAAGAGGGAGGAGGGTTCTGGGGAAGGACTTGGAACAAGAAAGAGTAAGGTCAGGCATGATGGCCTATGCCTGTAATCCCAGTACTTGGGAGGCTAAACCAGGAGGATTGCAAATTCAAGGCCAGCCTTAGCAACTTAGTGAGACCCTCAGCAATGTAGCAAGGCCCTGTTTCAAAATAAAATAGGAGTCAGGTGTGGTGCACACGCCTATAATCCTAGTACTTGGAAGGCTGAGACAGAAGGATGGCAAGTTCAAGACCAGCCTCAGCAATTTAGTGAGGCCCTCTGCAACCTAGTGAGACCCTGTTTCAAAAAATAAAAAAATAAAAGTTTTTGATTTTTTTTTTTTTTTTGAAACAGGGTCTCATTAGGTTGATGAGTCTACTTGCTGAGAGGCTGTCCTCAAACCTGTGATCCTCCTATCTCAGCCTCCCAAATACTGGGATTACAGGCGTGTGCTACCATGCTCAGCAACTATTAAAGTTTCAAAGACATATACTCTAGGACACAGAAACTCAACCACTCAGTAGCCACCCAAGAAAACCCCATGTACAAGTACACAAAAAGATATGTACGAAGCCGGGCGTGGTGGCGCACGCTTGTAATCCCAGCATTCGGGAGGCTGAGACCGGAGGATCCGGGTTCGAGGCCAGCCCCAGCTACCTAGTGAGGCCCTCCACAACTTAGTGAGACTCGGTTTCAAAATAAAGAATAAAAAATAGGGCTGGGGGTGTAGCTCGGAGGTAGAATGCCCCTGAGTTCAATCCCCAGTACCGCAAAAAAAAAAAAAAAGATATTTACGAGGATATTAATTACAGCATTTTTTGTAATCACAAAAATTAGAAAAATGTTGATTACTAGAGAAACGGTAAAAATAGGCAACGGAATACTATGCAGTAGTTAAAAAGGGACAAGGAACACTCTAGTAACAGGATAGATCTTCTGACTGTATAGCTGAATAAAAAAGCATGTGCAGCCGGGAGTGGTGGCACACGCTTGTAATCCCAGTACTTGGGAGGCTGAGACAGGAGGATCACAGGTTCGTGGCAACTTAGTGAGACCCTGTTTCCAAATAAAGAATAAAAATTAGGGCTAGGGATGTATCTTGGAGGTAGAACGCCCCTGGGTTCCATCTCCGGGATCAAAAAGAAAAAGGCATGTGCAAGCAGCCATGGCACAGCCAGAGCTCAGCCGGTGACCAAGCACAGAAGGGATGATGGCAGGCGCAGCCCTGGGAGACAGGGAACTCCTCAGGCAGGTGGCTTTGGCCGCAGGAGTCCCTGCAAATGTGGAGGGTGCTTCCCATAACCTCCCGTCCCTCTCCTCCACGCAGGGTGGGACTCCCTCCCAGCCTGACAGCCCTGCCCAGTCTGTCACGGGGCATCGGACCTCACGCAGTCGCTGCACACTTAACCTTAGCGCCCATCTCCTGAGAAAGAGGTCTTGACTCTTAGATATCAGCACCCTCCCCAGACACCCAGGAGCTACGTGGAGATGGCTCACTGCCATGGAGGTGTACTAATCAGCTTTCACTGCGGTGACCAAGACACCAGACACAAACAACACAGAGGAAGAAAGGTTTATTTGGGCTCATGGATTCCGAGGTTCAGTCCACGGACGGCAGGCTCCAGGGAAGAAACATGGTGGGGGCAGAGAGGGGCTGAGGAAAGCTACCCAGCTCACAGCAGTCAGGAATCAGAGACACAGATCAGCCCCGAGGCCACACCCCTGGTGACCCACTTCCCACCTGCCTACAGCTGCCACCCAGAAAAGCCATTCAACTATCAATCCATCAGCAGATTGACCCACTGATGAGGTTACAGCCCTCACCACTCAATTGTGTGACTTCTGAACACGTTGTGTCTTCACATCGGGGGCGGAACCCAGAGACACTCGACCGCTGAACTACATCCCCAGGCCTTTTTTTTTTTTTTTTTTTTTGAGACTGGGTCTCAGTAAGTTTCCCAGACTGGCCTCCAACTTGTGAATTACAGGCAGGCACCATTGTGCCTGGCCAACGCTGCATTTTGAGGTTTTGGGGTGCCATTTCGGATCCAAACTGTAAGAGATGTATGTACACGATAAAGGAGATGCTGGAAGAGCCAGACTGGAGAGTAAGGAACTTTCTGGGGGCCCAGAAGGTCAAGAGAGGAAAATAGAGCCAGGCATGGTGGTGCACACTTATAATCTCAGTACTTGGGAGGCTGAGACAGGAGGATTGCAGGTTCAAAACCAGCTTTGGCAACTTAGTGGCAAACCTAGTGAGACCTGGTTTCCAAATAAGATATAAAATTGGGCTGGGGGTGTAACTCTAAGGTAGAATGCCTCTGGGTTCAATCCCCAGTACCAAAGCGGGGGCGGGGGGGAGGAAAATAAGTGGTAGTGATGTGGGGAGTCCTGAGGAACGAGTGGGAGGGAGACCATTCCCAGCAGAGTTCTAGGCTGTCAGGAGTGTGGGACCCCAAGAGGTCAGTAGGGCCAGAGTGTCGACATACACAGGGCAGCAGTACAGCTTGAGCCTGGAGAACGTCAGGGAGCCTCAAATGCCGAGCCAGAGACCCAGTGCTTTCTCCTGTAGGCAGCAGGGAGCTGCTAAAAGTCTTGAGCAACTGTGTCACCTGACCACATCTGTGGGTTGTGGGGGGCTAAAAAACTGATGAGGGGAGGTACTGGGGATTGAACACAGGGGCATGCCGCCTCCAAGCTACTCCTCCAAACAGGGTTTTGCTAAATTGCTGAGGCTGTCCTCCAACCTGTGCTCCTCCTGTCTCAGCCTCCCAAGTACTGGGATTACAGGCATGCGCCACTGACCTGGCTATGGACTATATTTTAGGTAAATTCCTCAAAGTACACTGACGGGTGACTAAGCAGATGTGTGTGTTCTGAGGGACCCCACTTGTGACCAGCATATTGGGATCACCTGGGAACTTGTTAGAAGGACTGTGTTTTGCCGGGCGTGGTGGCGCACGCTTGTAATCCCAGGATTCGGGAGGCTGAGACCAGAGGATCCGGGTTCGCGGCCAGCCTCAGCTACCTAGTGAGGCACTCTGCAACTTAGTGAGACTCGGTTTCAAAATAAAGAATAAAAAATAGGGCTGGGGGTATAGCTCGGAGGTAGAATGCCCCTGAGTTCAATCCCCAGTACCGCAAAAAAAAAAAAAAAAGGACTGTGTTTTACCTGCTGCAAACCTCCTCCATGGGAAGGAACCTCAGCAACCTGTGCTGTATGGAGTCACTGTTCCACACTTTTGAAAAGACAATACAGGCACTGAGTGCACAGCCTTAGGTATGGGGAGTGTGTCGCCCCCCCTTAAGGAGGAGCGGTGTCAGGCTAAAGATGCCCCTTCTACAGCTCCTCCCTTCAATCTTTACCAAGAGCCTGCATGGTGACGCACACCTGTAATCCCAATACTTGAGAGGCTGAGACAGGACTGTAGGTCCAAGGCCAGCCTCAGCAACTTAGCAAGACCCTTTCAAAATTAAAAAATAAATAAAATAGGGCTGGGAGTGTAGGGGTGTAATTTAGAGGTAGAATTCCCCTAGGTTCAACCTTAGTACTGACAAAAAAAAAAAAAAAAAAAAAAAAATCAAGACCCAAACCCTTTCCCTCCCTCCCTCAACCTCAGCTTCTCCAAAAAACTCTTGACCTCCCAATTCCCAAACTCAGGTTTCCTGATCTTGTTTTGTTTTGTTTTTGCGGTACTAGGGATTGAACCCGGGGGGCATTTTACCTTCGAGCTACACCCCTCCCCGCCCTATTTTTTATTCTTTATTTTGAAATAGGGCCTCACTAAGTAGCTGAGGCTGGCCGCGCACCTCGCAAGTGCTGGGATTAGAAGCGTGCTGCACCATCACGCCCGGCTAGATTTCCTGATTTTACATCTCCCTTCTCCACAGGTCCTGTTCACAGGACACCCCAACCTGCTTCACCAGCAGTGGCCTGTCCAGACCAACCGCCATATCTCTCAGAACACGTGGAGGCCCCCAGTCTCCAGCCTGCACCCCGTCTTCAGCCCGTTCCCCCCCCCCAACACACACACACACACCCGGCTCCCTCCAGGCCCGACAAAGGAGACCCCAGCGCTCCCCGGGCTCAGGCCTCCTGGCCGTCGGGCCCCACGAGCTGCAGCGGCTGCGCGTTCTTGCCCTTGTCGTGCCAGCACACGTCGAAGAAGGGGTACACGGGCCCCGGCAGGCGCTCGCGGAAGGCGAAGAGCGGCGCCAGCGCGTCCGGGTCGCTGGCGTCGTAGAAAGCCAGGACGCCGTCGCTGAAGCTGAGGTAGAGGCCCAGGCGCGACGGCAGCCTCTCCACGTGGCGCAGCGCGCGCGGCTCCTTGGCCTCCACGTGCGCCTCCAGGAGCTTGCCGTCGCGCAGCCCCAGCAGCCACAGGCCCTGCGAGGGCACCGCGTGCAGCCGGCCGCGGCGCGGGGCGTCGGCCGCCATCACGCCCAGGGCCCAGCGCGGCTTGTCGCCCACCTCCACCTCCCAGTAGTGCTCGCCGTCCGACAGCAGCTGGTGCGCCACCACCGCCACCGCCTTGTCGAACTGGCGCGCGTCCTCGCCGGCCGGCGGCGCCTTCTGCTCCGAGCACTCCACGCGGCGGCCCGAGGGGGCCACCACGAGGCTGGGGTGCGCAGAGCCCGGGTCGAAAGTCAGCTCGTCCAGCGCTGCGGGACAGAAGGCCGTCAGGCCCGGCCCCCCGCGGCCCTCTATGCCTCTCTCGACTTTCTAGCTGGGGCCAAAAACCACATGTCTCTGAGCTTCATTTGGCTCAGCTGTAAAATGAGGCCGTAATGACCTCCCTCGGAGCCGAGCATGGTGGCGCACACCTGTAATCCTAGTATTTGAGAAGCTGCGACAGGAGGATCCAAAATAGAGAACAGCCCCAGCAACTTAGAAATTCCAGCAGCCTAGTGAGACCCTGTTTCAAGACAAAAAAATAAAAAATGCTGGGATGTAGAATGGAGGTAGAACAACCCTGAGTTCCATCTCCAGTACAAAAAAAAAAAAAATTGCCTCCCTGGGTGGTGGTGAACAGGACTGAGTGGATAGAAGGCATGTAGCTGGCCATCTGAGACCCAAAAAGGGCCCAAGCTACAGATGCCAGGTTCTCAGTCAGTCTTGACCTAGTATAGTCCCTGGACCTTAGGTATCGGGTGTCTATCTATCTATCTATCTATAATTATCTTTTGTGTGTGTGTGTGTGTGTTGTTGTTGTTGTTGTTGTTGGGGATTGAACCCAGAGGCATTCTACCTCCAAGCTACACCCCCAACGGCTATTTATTTATCTTAAACAAGGTTTCACTGGGTTACTGAATCTCACTAAATTGGTGAGGCTGGTCTTGAACCTGTGATCCTCCTGTTTCAGCCTTCCAAGTACTGGGATTACTGGTGTGCGCAACCATGCCCAGCCCCTTTTTATTTTTTGTTTTGAAACAGGGCTTTACTCACAAAATTGCTGAGGCTGGTCTCGAACCTGTAATCCTCCTGTTTCAGCCTCCCAAGTACTGGGTAGGATTACAGATGTGAGTTTTCTCCACGCCTGGAAGTTTTCTCCTGAATATACTGGGGGGTCACTCCATTTCCACCCAGCCCCCAGAGGCACCAAGGGCTGCGCCAGCCACATGTGTGTGTCCTGGGGCTCTGGCACCTGCAGCACTGATGTGCTTTGTAGCCTATGGGTGGAGTGACTAAACCCTTGACCCTCCCTGACCACAGGCCACTAGAGGCAGTGTCTGCCCCAGGCCAGTTCCCAGGGTTCTGCAGATCCTCAGCCTTCAGTTAGCAGGAATCACCACCACCATGTCCAGAGAGAGGCAGGGACTGGCCAAGGATCACACAGGAGTCAGGTGCTCAAAGCCGGGCCCCAGCCTCCCAGCTGCAGCAGCACTCTTGCGGTCAGTGGCGTCCTTTCTGTGTTAGTCACCCACGGTAAACCCTACACCTTCAAAGGTCCCCCCTCCAAGGACAAGTAAGAGGGCCGCAAGGAGGACCCCAGAGGCTAAAGGACAAGCAGTGCCTTCTGAGCAGGGATGGGGAGGCCCCTCTATGTGTGGCTGGGGCCTCCATCAATGCCCCCCACCAGTTACAAAACCCAGAGGGAGCCCCTCCCAGTACCTGGCATCAGAGCCCGGAACATCTTCCTCCACACCTGGAATTTGAAGTCATCGGAGATCACAGGCAGCTGGATGTCCAGGCGTGCAGGCGGCGGGGACTCTGCCAGGATTTTCTGCAGCCTGGGAGAGGAGAGGTGAGGGGGAGGTAGCTGGGGAGAGAGTGAGAGAAAGGACCCAGGGGACAGAAGGACGGGGACTTGGGAGAGGCGGGTTCCAGGATCTCCCCACATCACACTCCTGCTTAAAAGTGTTCCACTGAAATTTCAGTTTGGGAATATGAAGAAGTTCTGGAGATAGATGAAGGAACTGATTGCCCATACTTATTGCCATTAAACATAAAATGTTCACTTAAAATGTTTGAAATGGGCCAGTTGTGTTGGTCCAGGCCCATAATCCCAGTACTTGAGAGGTTGAGACAGGAGGATGGCAGATTTAAGGACAGCCTCAGCAATGTAGTAAGACTCTCAGCAACCTAGCGAGACCCTGTTGGGCACACGCTTATAATCCCAGTACATGGGAGGCTGAGATAGGAGGATCACAGGTTCGAGGACAGCCTCAGCAAGTACTGAGACTCTCATCAACCTAGTAAGACCCTGTTTCCAAATAGGAATTTAAAAAATCAGGCTGGGGGTATAGCTCCAAGGTAGAATGCCTCTGGGTTCAATCGCCAGTACCACAAAAAAACAAATAAATATAAAAAGGCCTGAGGTGTGGCTCAGAGGTAGAATGCCCCTGGGTTCAATCCCCAGTACCACACACCCATAAAAATAAAATAAAAAGGCTTGGGGTATAGCTCAGAGGTAGAATGCCCCTGGGTTCAATTCCCAGTACAAAAAAAAACAAAAAAACAAAAAAAACCTTAAAATGGCTAATGTTATGTGATATACATTCTAACACAATTTTTTTTTCTTGTGGTTCTGGGGATTGAACCCAGAGGCATTCTACCTCCAAGCTACATCCCAGTCCTATTTAATTCTTTATTTTGAAACAGGGTCTCACTAAGTTGCAGAGGGCCTCACTAAGTAGCTGAGGCTGGCTGGGAACTTTCGATCCTCCTTTCTCAGCCTCACAAGTACTGGGATTACAAGTGTGCACCACCACACCCAGCTCACAATTTATTTTTTAAACAAAGTTCTGTTGGGCTAAAACCCAGCTCCTCAGCCCTTCCTACTTTGCCACACCAGCTGGGGCTTCTCTCCCAGCAGCCCTTGCACCTCCTGGTCCCTCTCTTTCACCCTCTGGAGGCCTCCCTGGCCATGCCTTTCCCTCCCCAGCAGCACTGAGCACACAGTGACTCCTGTACCCCTGCCCAGCACCAATCTGTGAGGTCCCGAGGGTAAGGACCAGGTCTGGTTCCGATCCATGTCCCATCCAAAGTGCGGGGACAGGCAGAAGGCTGGGCGGGGTATGCAGACTCCCAGCAAGGAGAGGATCAGAAGAAAGACTGGGGCAAGTCAGGCAAAGGGGGTCGGAATAAGCCAGTCTCACCTGCTGGTCACCAAGCAATATTTCTGGGAAGAGAGAAAAAGAGAATGGAGGTGAGACAGGCAGGCAGGACTCTAGGAACGTCTGAGGATGGGATGGACAAACAGGAATGCGGAGTGTGGAGCCTGAGGTATCAGAAAAGCCAAAAGAAACCCAGGACTCAAGGTCATTCCCTGCCCTTTACATGAATTAGGGAAAAGTGCCCTCTTCCCGAGAAACTTGAATTTGCCTGTGCTAATAAATACACAAATCTGTAATGCCTGTGATATGAATGGTGCCTTCTTAGATATACATCCCTGTGTAGCGGCCCGCCTACACAACTGCCCTCAGGCCTATCCCTGAATCCGTGACCCTGGCTCCTCCCTGCCCCTCTCTGGGACTCAGGGTCCCCATCTGACCATGGGATGAGGTCTCTGGAGCCTGGGCCATGGCCAAGGGGCAGGGAGAGGAGGTCACCAGTGCTCACCATGAGGAACTCGGTCTGCGGCTTGTCCGCCACCTCCTCCAGCACCTTCTCCATCTGCCGCAGCTGCTCCAGGTAGGAGTTGAGGCCCGCCAGCTCCCGCTTCAAGGCGACCGCTGCCTCGCCCCGAACTCGTTCTGCTTCTCGATCCAAAGAGCCCTCCAGTGCAGCCAGGAACACCCGCATCTTGCCCAGCTGCTCCCCAATGGCCCCCCGAAACTGGCGCACTGTCTCCTAGGGAGGCAGGTAAAAGTGCTGGGCTGGAGACCCCCAGCTGGACCCCCGGTGCCCAGGCTCTGCCACGCCAGCCCCTCACCTCCACCTCCATCAGCTGATGCTCCAGCACCGCCACGCTCTTCTCCTTGCGCATGCAGGCCTCCTGCAGCTGCAGCTTCTGCTGCGGGAGCTGCGTCTGGGGCAGGGGGGAGGGCAGAAGAAGTGATGGGTTTGGCACCCCCAAACCCACACCTCCCCTCTAAACCTGCTCTCTGTAGTCAGCCACAATGCCGGTTTCTCCTTCGCTGTCTTCTTGCCCCAAACCACATGCCTCCAGGCCCTGGCCAGTACTGGCCTGAGGTCTGGACGCCTTCCCCTCCCTGTCTCTTTTGCACATTCCTCCCTGGCCTTAGCTCCCCTGATCCCACCCCCTTAGCAATCAGTCCTCAGCTCAGGTCTCTGAAAACGACAAGCGAAAATGTAGCTTTGTCTCCCCACCACACAGGCCAGTTCCAGCACTCCGCACACAGCCAGCTGCCCGGGGAGTGAAGATGTGTGAAGATGTGTGAAGATGAAAAGGCTGT
>PVLC010011247.1:27383-47989 GCA_004027655.1 Graphiurus murinus
ATTGAACTCAGGGGCATTCTACCTCTAAGCTACACCCCCAGCCCTATTTTTTATTCTTTATTTTGAAACCGAGTCTCACTAAGTTGCGGAGTGCCTCAATAGGTAGCTGAGGCTGTCCGCGAACCCGGATCCTCCGGTCTCAGCCTCCCAAATGCTGGGATTACAAGCGTGCGCCACCACGCCCAGCTCTGTTTCAAATTTTTAAAAAATAAAAAAGGGCTGGGGGAAGCTGGGCGTGGTGGCGCACGCTTGTAATCCCAGCATTTGGGAGGCTGAAACTGGAGGATCCAGGTTCGAGGCCAGCCTCAGCTATTTTAGTGAGGCCCTCCGCAACTTATTGAGACCCTGTTTCAAAATAAAGAATAAAAAATGGAGCTGGGGGTATAGCTCGGAGGTAGAATGTCCCTGGGTTCCATCCCCAGTACCACAAAATACATAAATAAATAAAATTTAAGCCGGGTGTGGTGGCGCACACTTGTAATCCCAGCATTTGGGAGACTGAGACCGGAGGATCTGGGTTCGAGGCCAGCCTCAGCTACATAGTGAGGCTCTCCACAACTTAGTGAGACCCTGTTTCAGAATAAAGAATACAAAATAGGGTTGGGGGTATAGCTCGGAGGTAGAATGCCCTTGAGTTCAATCCCCAGTACCGCAAAAATAAATAAATAAATAAAATTTAAAAAATAAAACCTGTGTTCCATCCCCAGTAACTGTAACTCTCACACACACACACACACACACACACACACACACACACACACACACACACAACAGAATATCATCAGACTCCCTGCACACCCACCCATGGGCTCAGGGCAGGCAAATTAATAAACATGTCCCCTGCACGGACCAACTAACCACAGCTGGACCCTACCCAAGGCCTGTTAGTTTGTGACAGGAATGGGAAAGCTCCTCATTGCTCCTGCCCAAGACACTTCTCGGTGGGAGGTGCAAGCCCTGGGATCGCCCTTTCCTTCCTGCCTCCGTGGCTTCCAGCTCCTTTTCCTCCTCTGCAGAACGGGAGCAGCCATGCCCACCTCTACAAATTGTCACCTCCTATTCCCCCCCAGAAGTGGAGGTCCACGAGGTGGCCTTTGCAGAGATTCCCCGCCCAGCAGGAGCCGCAGGGTGGGACCTTTGGCGCTTTGCCAGATCAGTCTCCTCCCAGGACAGCCTCTAGGGCAGGAGAGCGCTGTCCCGCCTGCTGCCTGACGAGACCTGCCTGGCGGCTTCGGGCTCACAAGTTGCGGGGCTGAGCCATGGGGAAGAAGCGCGACCACATCCTCTCCGCGCTGGAGAACCTGATGGCAGACGAGCTCAAGAAGTTCAAGCTGAAACTGGGGGCGGTATCGCTGCCCCAGGGCTTTCGGAACATCCCCCGGGGGGCGCTCGGGCCGTTCGATGCTGTGGACCTCACTGACAAGCTAGTGACCTTCTACGGCGAGGACTTCGCTGCCAAGCTCACCGCAGACGTGCTGCAGGACATGGGCATGGTGGAGGAGGCGACGCGGCTCCGGGAGGTTGCATGAGCCCCTGGCGCCGCCGGGGATGCCATGCAGCCACTTGGTCTGTCTGGTACGCAGGCTCTGACCCAACCCCTTTACCTAGCAAGGCTGCCGCGACCCATCCAGACCCAGAGCCTTCCAGGGCTCCTCCTCCTTCAGGTTCCTTCTTGGGGTCCCCCCTTCAGACCTCTGGCCACCCACTCCCTGGGGCTAAAGGGCGGGCTGGGACGGATCCTGGGAGACTGCATCTCATGCATCTGCCCCTTCCAGGTTTCTGGGTCACCTGAAACCCTGTGCGTTTCACAGGGTCCGTTCTGTCTTCACAGATAAAGATGGGCGAGGTTGGGGGCTCTGGGGTCAACCCCAGAGCTGAGCCTGAGCTGGGGGCGGGGGGGGGGGCGGGGGGGCGGGTGGAGGCTGCCCCCCGCTAGGAGACCACCGGCCAGGACTGGGCTGGACTGGGCAAGGCAGGAGTGGGTGGGCTGGGAGCCTGGGCCCCTGGGGAAGTCTGGGCCCTCAGCACCAGCCTGAGCACAGTGGTCTACACCTCTAGGAGCCTGGGGGCCAAAAAGAGAATCAACAAAACGCTGATGAAGCCCCACCAGCTGGCACAACAGTCGCCAAGGCAGTGGCAGCCTCTTCTCCAGGGGGGCAGACAAAGGACCCCCCCCAGCCCCCAGTCCCCACCTCCTCCCACCCCTGCAACTGTCGCTTACTCTTCTACAGCCCAATAAATATTTCACAACAGACCTTCCTGGGCCCTTTGGACACAGCCACCTGTAGTTCACGCTGTGATTGGTCACATGTGTGGCATGTATGGCTAATGTGTGCCTGTGTCTCTGTTCGCCAGTGCCTGGGTGTCTTTCGAAAGCTGTAGCAATCGAAAGGCTCTGGGCGCCCACAGCTGTGTGTGAGCCATGGAGACATTCAGGACTTCCAGCGCCAGGAGAAAAACAGCCCGCACTGGAGTCTCGGTGCCTCCCTGGGCCTGCGGCTGGCCTCCCCGCCTCCCTTTCCCTTAGGCTCCCTCTTCGACCTTCTGGCCTGTTAAGTTCAGCAGCTTAAGTGCCTGGGGTGCCTGAGCCTCAGCCAAGCAGCTGTGCACAACCCGACAACCCCTTCGAGGCCTCCTGGCCACGCCTCGAACCCCACCCTAGCCTTATAGAGTGTCACGCCATTACGGGCCAGCGGGGCAAGACCCTCAGGCCTCCCGATGATCGATGATCGTGGGTGAGCCAGGCTCAGCCCGCAGTTCATCAGACTCCGCCCCCACAGCGCCTGGAGACTCGGAGGACAGCAGAGGGGCTTCCCTTCAGCTCCTCTGACGCCCTTCCCTGGCTGCCTCGCCCCACCAGCTCTCCCCCAGCAACGCCAGGCGCCCGCGATCGAAGCCAATGCATGGGCCTCCTGACCGGCCAGGCCCCGCTGTACCCGACAATCCCATCCCTCCCGACCCCACAGGGCCCCCGCACCTTGAGGCGCGCATGGGCCTCGGCGGCAGGCAGCAGGCGGTGGCCACGGTGCGAACCGAGCGAGGCGCACACGCCGCACACCAGCGCGCGGTCCTGCTCGCAGTAGATGCTCAGCGGGTCCAGGTGTTCCTCGCAGTGGCCCTGCGGCACCTGCGCCAGACTCTCCACCAGGCGCGCCAGCTGCAGGTTGGTGCTGAGCGCCTGCGGCCTAGTGGGCGCCTGGCAGCAAGGGCAGGGCGCCGTGCCATCCGCCGCTGGCTCCCCGGCCACGCGGCCCAGGCAGGCGCGGCAGAAGCTGTGGCCGCACTCAGCGGTCACCGGCGAGTCGAACAGCTGCAGGCAGAGCGGGCAGGACAGCTCCTGGTGCAGGAGACCCGTTGCGGCCGACATGGGGAGCCTGGGAGGAAGAAGGGTGGGTCAGGGAGGCCCCACACACTCCCCTGTGGCTGGGAGGAGCAGCTGCCTAACAAAGATCTCATCCCATACTGGAAGGTCGACTAGTTTTGGCCAAGGAAGAAGAGGGACAGTCTCCATTACAAAGGCAGCCTCAACTACCCTTCTCAACCCTGGTCAAAAACATGCCACAGTGACACATGAAGATTGCACCATCGGCAACTTAGCCAGATCCTAAATAAAAAATAAAAAGAGCCAGGCGTGGGGGTCCACCTCTGTAATCCCAGTACTTGGGAGGCTGAGTCAGGAGGATCACAGGTTTGAGGACAGCCTCAGTAGAGAGACTCTCATCAACCTAGTGAGACCCTGTTTCAAAATAAAAATAAAAAGTCGGGCGTGGTGGCCCACGCTTGTAATCCCAGCATTTGGGAGGCTGAGACTGGAGGATCCAAGTTCACGGCCAGCCTCAGCTACCTAGTGAGGCACTCCGAAACTTAGTGAGACTCTATCTCAAAATAAAGAATAAAAAATAGGGCTGGGGGTGTAGCTTGGAGGTAGAATGCCCCTGGGTTCAATCCCCAGTACCGCAAAAAAAAAATAAAAATAAAAAATAGGACTGAGGGTATAGCTCGGAAGTAGAATGCCCTTGGGTTCAATCCCCAGTACCACAAAATAAAATAAAATATAAAATAAGAGAGCTGAGGGTGTAGCTCAGAGGTAGAACCAAGTTCAATTACATATATATGTATCTCATTCAGGGCCCTTGTCAACCACAGGTTTTTTGGTTTTTGTTTGTGTGTGTGTGTGGTTCTAGGGATTGAACCCAGGGACAATCTACTTCCAAGCTACACCCCCATCCCTTTTTACTTATTTTGAAACAGGGTCTCACTAGGTTGATGATAGTCTTACTACTTGCTGAGTGAGGCTGTCCTGGAACCTGTGATCCTCCTGTCTCAGCCTCCTGAGTACTGAGATTACAAGTGTGCGCCACCATGTCCGGCTTCAACCCCAGTTTCTAAACACAAGCCCAGGTTCCAAACCCAGTTTGCCCACTGTCCTTGCCAGTCCTAGCCCCAGGCCTCAGACTCTATCCAGGCCTTGGCCTCAACCCCCAGCCCCCAATTCTCTAGAGCCTCCCTCTTAGCCCTCCTCTCACCTCTCCAGGATCCCCAGCCGGCCCCTCCCCATATCTCCAGGCCCACAGGACTCACGAGTCTGGAGATCTTAGGCCAAGAGCGAGTCCTAGGAGGACCAGTCAGGACCAGGCCTAACCGTAGGAGGTTCAGGGCGGCGTCCAAAGACAAGCAGGAAGCAAGCAGCAGGCTCGAAGCAAGCCAGGGACAGACAGGGCAGCTGGCAGAAGAGACCACAGGTGACGGGCGCTCAGTGCACGGGGGACGGACCCTCCCGCTTTGGGCCATGGCCCCGGGACTATATTTAGTGGCTCTGCCCATCACCCCCCGCCCCCCAATCACTTCTGGAAACTGTTCTAAAAGTGAGGACTGAAGAGTCATCAGGCAGGCATCTCGTGTCAGGGCCACCTGTCCCCGCCTGTCTACTGTCCTCTGCCCAGCCTGCAGCCGGAGCCCAGAGCCAGTGAAGAGACAGGGCCTCCCACACCACCGAAAAGCCAGAAAATCAGGAGGCAGCTCCCTCCCTCCCTCCCCTTTGCTCCTCCGCCCCCTCCGGCTTCCTGGCTCCTTGCCTGCAGCCCCTGCCCAGCTAGTCACCCACTCCTTTCCCAAGCGGACAGCTCATAGAGGTCACAATGACAGCATTATCCCCACCTGCAGGAGGACAGAACCTTCCCACCCTACCCTGAAAGGTCTTCTTGCAGAGAAGGGATTTCCCTGCTAGTGCTCAGTACAAACCCTGAAGCAAAGGGGGCCCCCAAAATGCTTGGAGAAGGAAGGGCAGAGAAACAGATGAATGAATGAATGAATGAATGAATGAATGAATGAATGAATGAATGAACAGCCAGATCCAGAGCCAGCAGCTCAGAATTCCATGCTGCCCTGGGAGCCTCAGGCCTTCCCCTGCACTTATCTATCAAATCTCACTTTAAGTTTCATTCAGAATAAAAACCAAAGTCCTCACTGTGGCCTAAAGGCCCTACCCCATCTCCCTGCTCACTGCTCCTACCTGTTTTCTCACCCCACTCTCTGAGGACTTTGTACCACCATTCCATCAGCCTGGAAAACTCTTTCTTTTTTTTTATCTCTGAGCTTCATTCTCAGTCCTATTTTATTTTTTTGTTTTGAAACAGGGTCTCACTAGGTTTCTAAGAGTCTCACTAAGTCACTGAGGCTGATCTCGAACCTGGAGATTGAACCCAGAAGTGCTCTACCACCAAGATACACCCCACCATTTTTTATTTATTTAGTTAGTTAGTTTTACGGTACTGGGGATTGAACCCAGGGGCATTCTACCTCCGAGCTACACCCCCAGCCCTATTTTTTATTCTTTGAAACAGGGTTTCACTCAGTTGAGGAGAGCCTCACTAAGTAGCTGAGGCTGTCTGCGAATCTGCGATCCTCCAGTCTCAGTCTCCCAGGTACAAGTGTGCACCACCACACCCAGCTTATATTTTTTTTATTTTGAAACAGGGTCTCACTAAGTTGCTGAGACTGTCCTCAGACCTCTGGCTAACATGGAAGACACTTTCAAACTCAAGTATTACCTGGCTCCCCTTTTTTTCTTCCCTCAGGCCTTTCTTAACTCCCTGGTTTTCTTTTTTCTTTTCTTTTCTTTTTTCTTTTTTCTTTTTTTTTTTTTTTTTTTCCAGTACTGGGAATGGAACCCAGGGGCATTCTACCTCCAAGCTATATCCCCAGTCCCAATTTTTTATTCTTTATTTTGAAACAGGGTCCCCCTAAGTTGCAGAGGGCCTCACTATGTAGCTGAGGCTGAAGCCAGGCATGATGGCACACCACTATAATCCCAGTACTTGGGAGACTGAGTCAGGCAGGTTTGCAGCCAGCCTCAACTACTTAGTGAGGCCCTCTGCAACTTAGTGGGACCCTGTTTCAAAATAAAGAATAAAATACTGCTGGGGGTGTATCCTGGAAGTAGAATGCCCCTGGGTTCAATTACCTGTACTGCAAAAAAAAAAAAAAAAAAAAAGTAGCTGCGATCCTTCTGTCTCAGCCTCCCAAATACAAGGATTACAAGCATGAGCCACCATGCTGAGCTTTTTTTAAATTTAATTTTATTTATTTAGTCTCATTATTGTTTCCCAGGCTGGCCTCAAACTGGTGCTTTCCTATTTTAAATCTCCCCAACAGTCCTCTTCACTTTTTTTCTCTATAACATTTATCATTATCTGACACATAATATATTTTACTTGTTGGCATGTTGTCTATCTTCTACCAAAATATAAATTTTGTTCAATGATTGTCTCCAGCTGAGAATAAAGTGTGAGGCACATAGCAGGTGCTCGATTAATGCTGGATGAACGACTCAGCACACAGACTCAGTCCCTCTCACTTAGCTTCAGCCTGTTTCACACAGCCTTTATCTAGTTTTGCTCTCTCCTCTCTTGAGCCCTCCAGAACCCTCTCAGAGTTTGTTTCAATTTTTTTTTTTTTTTTTTTTTTTGCAGTACTGGGGATTGAACTCAGGGGCATTCTACCTCCGAGCTATACCCCCAGCCCCTTTTTATTCTTCATTTTGAAACCGAGTCTCACTAAGTTGCAGAGTGCCTCACTAGGTAGCTGAGGCTGGCAGCGAACCCGGATCCTCCAGTCTCAGCCTCCCGAATGCTGGGATTACAAGCATGTGCCACCATGCCCGGCCTATTTCAATCTCTTAATTTCTCCCCTTTGGGCCCGGCTCCCAGGCCTCTTTTATTTCCAGTTTGGAAACAGGATCTTGCTAAATTGATGCAAGCCTCACTGAGTTGCTAAGGCTGGTTTCAAATATGCGATCCTCCTGTCTCAGCCTCCCAAGTACTGAAATTACTGGTATGTGCCACCACCACCAGCTATTCCCAGCCCTTTAATTTTTGTTTTGAGCCAGGTGTGGTGGCCCGCACTTGTAATCCCAGTACTTAGGAGGCTAAGAAAGGAGGATTGTAGGTTCGTGGCCAGCCTCAGCTGCTTAGTGAGGCCCTCTACAACTTAATGAGACCCTATTTCAAAATAAAGAATAAGCTGGAGCTGGGCGTGGTGGCACATGCTTGTAATCCCAGCATTTGGGAGGCTGAGACCGGAGGATCCGGGTTCGCGGCCAGCCTCAGCTACCTAGTGAGGCACTCCGCAACTTAGTGAGACCCGGTTTCAAAATAAAGAATAAAAAATAGGGCTGGAGATGTAGCTCGGAGGTAGAATGCCCCTGAGTACAATCCCCAGTACCGCAAAAAAAAAAAAAAAAAAGAATAAGCAGGGCGTGGTGGCGCACGCTTGTAATCCCAGCATTTGGGAGGCTGAGACCGGAGGATCCAGGTTCGCGGCCAGCCTCAACTACCTAGTGAGGCACTACGCAACTTAGTGAGACCCTGTTTCAAAATAAAGACTAAAAAATAGGGCTGGGGGTATAGCTCGGAGGTAGAATGCTCCTGAGTTCAATCCTCAGTACTGGAAAAAAAAATTTTTTTTTTTTTTAATTAAATGGAGCAGGAGCTGTAGCTCAGAGGTAGAACACTCCTGGATTCAATCCCCAAAACCAAAAAAAAGGGGGGAAGGGCAACTGTCCCCTTTTCTCCTTGAATGTCTCTTCCTGCCAGGTGTAGTGACACACGCCTGTAATCCCAGTACTTGGGAGGCTGAGACAGGAGGATCCCAAGTTTATGTCTAGCCTCAGCAACTTAGTGAGGCTATCTGCAATTTAGTGAGACCCTGTTTCAAAATAAAGAATAACTGAGCATGGTGTGCACACTTGTAATCCCAGTGTTTAGGAGGCTGAGACAAGAGGATCACAAGTTCCCAGCCAGCCTCAGCTACTTAAGGAAGCCTCCCAGCCGGGCGTGGTGGCAAACGTTTGTAATCCCAGCATTTCGGAGGCTGAGACCCGAGGATCCGGGTTCGAGGCCAGCCTCAGCTACCTACTTAGGCACTCCACAACTTAGTGAGACTCAGTTTCAAAATAAAGAATAAAAAAAAGGGCTGGGGGTATAGCTTGGAGGTAGATTGCCCCTGAGTTCAATCCTCAGTACTGCAAAAAAAAAAAAAAGAAAGAAAAAAGAAAACAAAGCCTCCCCAACTTAGTGAGACTCTGTTTCAAAATAAATAAAAATAGGGCTGGGGGTGTAGTTCGGAGGTACAATGCCCCGGGGTTCAATCCCTAGTTTCGCAAAATAAATAAATAAATAAAATAGGACCTCGGTGTAGCTCAGGGCTAGAATGTCCCCAGGTTTAATCCTCAGTACAAAAAAAAAAAAAAAATCTTCTCCTTACTCCAACACTTTGGTAGATAAGCAAAATCTCTCCTGGAGTCAGATAGCCCCTTTCGTGTCTCCGAGTTTATGACAAGTCCAAGGACTTGGGTCTAAGTGTGAGGGTTCATTCCTTCTTGCACACTAAGAATTCAAGCTTACACTAACCTGCTTAGGAAAATAGCATCTACCTGTCCAAATGACTACAGACCTAATTCTCCAGGCATGGGAAAAGTCTCCGGAAGCCAGTGTTCTTTACTGGGACTTTCAGAAATCCAGGGACCTGTTGTATTCCCCCACTCTCTCCTAATCTCTAAGTCTCTGTTCTTCTCTGCCTTTTTTTTTTTTTTTTTTTTTTTTTTTTTTTTTCCGGTACTGGGGATTGAACCCAGGGGCATTCTACCTCTGAGCTACAGCCCCAGCCCTATTTTTTTATTCTTTATTTGAAACAGGGTCTCACTAAATTGCAGAGTGCCTCACTAAGCAGCCGAGGCTGGCCTCGAACCTGGATCCTCCAGTCTCAGCCTCCCAAATGCTGGGATTACAAGCATGCGCCGCCACGCCCGGCTTCTCTGCCATTTTTGATGGCTCAAACTCAGCCTTATGTTAGCAACAGGAAGGACATGAGGATGAGGGTATATTTGGAGCTAGTCTCTGAAGCCACAAGCCACCATACCTATCTCACAATTCTTATCTCATTTAGGCCTCATAGTAATCCCATCACTGTTTCTCTCACAAGAAAGCCATGAAGCCCAGAGATACAGTAACTTGCCAAGGCCCTGGCAAGTCGTGGTCCTTCTGGCTGCCAAAGATGCTGTCTAGCTACAGCAATAGAGTTCCTTTGTCTAGCAGAGGCGACACACCCAGGGGCATCTTCCCTCCACCGACCACTCTGGCTCCTGTCCAGGGGGGCAAGGGTGAGCCTGAGCTGAAACCTGGAGGTTCTTTCTTGCCAAGGGTCAAAGCTCAGAGCTCTGAGCACCTCATCCAGAAAGGGGGGGGGGGGTAAAGAAGGTGTACCATGGCTTCTGACAAAGTCCAAGGCTCCCACTCCCACCTCCCCCGGTGGGAGCTACCTTGGCAGTCTCCAGGAGGGCAGGCTTGGCCTCAACCCCCCTGGGGCACCCAGGGCAAGTGGCTGCCCTTCTCAGAGCACTGACTTCCCTATGGGCTGGTGAGGAGAGCACAAAGAGAGCCACGACTTCACCATGTCGTCCCACAGCTAGGAGGATCTGGAGTCAATCTGAGTGGTCTGACACCCCTCATCTCCTGCTCTTTCCACTATCCCATATCTTCTGAATATGCTTGGAAAATCCTAGAACATTCTGCAAATGCAAGGAAGTTAATATCCTCATTACTATTGCTGCAACATCTGTCCTCCCAGTGGGTTTCTGGAGAGTCTGAAAGAGGCATATACAGTCTGTGTACAGAATTTCTCCAAGCAATCTGTCAATTTTTGAGGGCAGGGAGTGAGACTGGGGATGTTGTTTGAAACTTGGGCCTAGGAGATAGATGACACGGACCTCTATGCTTCATCATCTACTAGCAGGGTAGGCTGCTAATTTTTGTTTGTTTGTTTGTTTGTTTTCTTGGTGCTGGAGGCTGAACTCAGAGGTATTCTACCTCCAAGCTGCACCCCCAGTTCTATTTTATTTTTTGTTTTGAAACAGGGTCTCACTATGTTGTGGAGGGGCCTTGCTAAGTTTCTGAGGCTGGCCTTGAACCTGTGATCCTATCTCAGCCTCCCAAGTACTAGGATTATAGGTGTGCACCACCACACTCGGATGTCAGAGTAATTTCTGAAAACTTGCTTTCCCTGCTGGAAGGTGGGGGGAAATATACATGTATGTCTCATGAGGTTGTTGAGAGAATTAAACGAGATTATGCACATTAAGTATTTAGCACAGTATCAGGAAAATTGTAAGATTCAAAAAATGGAACCTAGAGCCAGGCGTAGTGGTGCACACTTGTAATCCCAGTACTTGGGAAGCTGAGACTGGAGAATCGGGGTTCGCGGCCAACCTCACCTACTTAGTGAGGTCCTCTGCAACTTAGTGAGACCCTGTTTCAAAATAAAGAATAAAAATAGGTCTGGGGGTGTAGCTCAGAGGTAGAATGCCCCTGGGCAATCCCCAGTACAGAGAGAGAGAGAGAGAGAGAGAGAGAGAGAGAGAGAGAGAGATAGGAGAATGAATGAATGAATATAGGGCTGGGAGTGTAGCTCAGGGGTAGAATGCCCCTGGGTTCAATCTCCAGTACTGAGAAAAAAAAAAAAAAAAGATTCTCAATGTCCACTGCTATGATCTGTGTTGGAAACTTAACCCTCAATTCAACAGTGATAATAGGTGGAAATTTTAAGAGGTGATGGGTAGTAGAACACTTGCCTAGCACGGGGGAGGCCTTGGGTTTGATCACCAGCAACCCACACACATGCACACACCTCCATACTTACTGTGAGCCCCATAAGTGCTATGAACTAGGCTGGGAAGGACCCTTGACCTGGTCTCCCAGAAAAAGTGACATTTAGCTTAAAGCCTAAGCCTCAAGCATTTTTCAGGCAAACCAAGATTTCAAGGTTGAGGGTACAGTATGCCAAGGCTTGCAGAGGCAGAGGAGCCAGGCACATTAGAAGAATTGAGAATTGAGAGGCCCATGTGGCTGCAGCTGGCAAGGGAGGGAAGGCAGGCTGTGGTACAAAGCAAGGCTGAGGAAGTCCTTAGGGGCCACACCAACAGGACCACCCTGGCCATGTTAGGAGCAAAGTAACAATTCTGGCCATAACACAGGCTTCAATGCCATCCCAACCAGCCTTTCACCTGCTCTCTGGGTCAAGATCAGGGACCAGAGTGGCTGTCCCTCCACCCATGACTCCCTCCCTTGGAGGCTTCTCTCAATCAATGGCATTTCTCATTGCTTCCCAGGAAAGTTAGCTTCTGGGACCAAATCCTGTTCCTCTAGGAAGCATTGGCAAGGTTTTAGGAAGTATCAGACAGTCTAAACTATGTTGAAATATTTAGTAAGTCACCAAATGTCAATATCCCTGTTTTACAGATAATTAAATTGGGGCTCAGAAAGAAGTAACTACAAGCCAGGTGTGGTGGGACATGCTTGTAATCCCAGTACTTGGGAGGCTGAGACAGGAGGATCCCAGGTTCACAGCCAGCCTTAGCTACTTAGTGAGGTCCTCTGCAACTCAGTGAGACCCTGTTTCAAAATAAAGAATAAAAAATTGGGCTGGGAGTGTAGCTCAGAAGTAGGATGCTCCTGGGTTCAATCCCCAATACTGCAAAAAAAAAAAAAGAAAGAAAGAGAACCAGGCATGGTGGCACACACTTGTAATCCCAGCTGAGATCGGAGGATCCGGGTTCGCGGCCAGCCTCAGTTACCTAGTGAGGCACTCCGCAATTTAGTGAGACCGTTTCAAAATAAAGAATAAAAAATAGGGCTGGGGGTATAGCTCAGAAGTAGAATGCCCCTGGGTTCAATCCCCAGTACTGCAAAAAAAAAAAAAAAAAAAAGAAAGAAAGAGGAGAGACAGAGACAGAGAAAGGAAGGAAGGAAGGGAGGGAAAGAAATAAAGAAAGATAGATTAGCTACTCTCCAACCTTTTTTCCCTTTTTTCCCCAGCCCTTGGTACTGGGGATTGAACCCAAAGGCTACCTCTCAGCTACTCTAGCTGTTTATACTTTTTGTAAGCATGTGTCACCATGCCTGGCTTTGGTTTTATTGTTATTCTTTTTTTTTTTTTTTTTTTTTTTTTCGGCATTGGGGATTGAACTCAGGGGCATTCTACCAAGCTACACCCCCAGCCCTATTTTTTATTCTTTATTTTGAAACCGGGTCTCGCTAAGTTGCAGAGTGCCTCACTAGGTAGCTGAGGCTGGCCTCAAACCCGGATCCACCAGTCTCAGCCTCCCGAATGCTGGGATTACAAGCGTGCGCCACCACGCCCGGCGGTAGGTTTTATTATTATTCTATGACATGTACCATCCCAGCTACTTGGGAAGTTGAGTAGGAGGATCATCAGTTCAAGGACAGCCTAGGTAACAAATTAAGACTCTGTCTCAAAAAAAAGATAAACTAAAAAAAATCAGCCGGGCATGGTAACACATACTTGTTTTGTTCTGCGGTACTGGGGATTGAACTCAGGGGCATTCTACCTTCGAGCTATACCCTCAGCCCTATATTTTATTCTTTATTTTGAAAAAATAAAGAATGCCCAGCGGTAGCACACACTTGTAATCCCAGTACTTGGGAGGCTGAGACCAGAGGATCTGGGTTCGTGGCCAGCCTCCGCTAATTAGTGAGGCACTCCACACTTAAGTGAGACCCTGTTTCCAAATAAAGAATAAAATAGGGCTGGGGGTGTAGCTCAGGAGTAGAATGCCCCTGGGTTCAATCCTCAGTACCAAAATAAATAAATAAATAAAAAGATCCTGCAACGTGAGAGGATCCTAAGGTTCATAGAAACTGGGAAATTCTAAGTTTCCTCTGCACTCCAGTAAACTCCATGTGAACAAGTGGAGGTTCTTCTGCGCCAGCTTGCCAGTTCGCACACGCCCAGAGACCCAGTTCACACAAGCCCTTTCCACCCCATCTTCCAGGCTCCCCCTCCCAGATTAGCTGTAGGATAATCCTGCCCAAAGGAAGTCTGAGGACTCTCTCCGGGCAGGAACCAAAGAGATAGGTCTTGAGGCCTCTTGCCCAAAGCCAACCAGCTGGGGAGGAGAAAGGAGGGGGTGTGGAGAGGAGGAGTCCCAGGGTACCGCCCACAGCCAACTTCCTGGTCCACAGAAGGCAGCCTGAGTGAGAGGCGGCTGTGGCATCCCGGAGCCCCTGAGCCATGGGCCGCGGGCGGGACGCCATCCTGGACGTACTAGAGAACCTGACCGCCGATGAGCTCAAGAAGTTCAAGCTGAAACTGCTGTCAGTGCCCATTCGCGAGGGCTATGGACGCATCCCTCGAGGCACGCTGCTGCCCTTGGATGCCTTGGACCTCACTGACAAGCTCGTCAGCTTCTACCTGGAGGAGTACGGCGCTGAGCTCACAGAGACCGTGCTGCGGGACATGGGCATGCAGGAGATGGCCGTGCAGCTACAGGAGGTGCTCAAGGGTGAGTATGCCCCGCCCCCCACGTACCCCCAACTTCCTCCAGCCACCAGATTTGAACGTTCGCCCCTCTGCTGGGGCTCTTCTTCTTTCGGTTCCTCCTACCCTCCAAAATAAAGTCCTCTGCCAGGAAAGGCACCTTCCTCTTGGCCCTGGACTTGGCATCCCAACTCCAGAAAGACTGGAGATGGGGTACAAAGGAAAAGGAACCACCTTTCTCATTTCTTTACAGCCTCTGGATCTGCGCCAGCCTCTGAATCTACCCAGGCCCTTCAGAAGACAGCCAAGCTAGGTGAGGCCTCCACACCCTCGCTGGCCTTCAGGGGCCCAGCTCCAGCCCCGCCCTGCACCTGCACCTGCACAGCCTGCAGTCCCTTGGCCATAACCATGCTGGGCCAACCCTGCCCACCCACCTCTTTGAGGGGGAACCCTGTTCATCTCACATTCTAGTCCTAGTGGGCTGCCTTCCTTAAGCATCCCCCACGCTTAGGGCTACACTCTGAATTTCTGAAAAAAGCAGTGTTCAAGCCGGGCGTGGTGGCGCACGCTTGTAATCCCAGCATTTGGGAGGCTGAGACTGGAGGATCCAGGTTTGAGGCCAGCCTCAGCTACCTAGTGAGGCCCTCCACAACTTCGAGACTCTGTTTCAAAATAAAGAATAAAAAATAGGGCTGGGGGTATAGCTCTGAGGTAGAATGCCCCTGAGTTCAATCCCCAGTACCTCGCCCGAGTGCCAGCTCACCTGTCCTCCCTCCCACCCGCAGCAACACACTTTGTGGACCAGCACCGGGCGGCACTCATCACCCGGGTTACAGACGTTGATGGGGTGCTGGATGCCCTGCATGGCGTTGTCCTGAAGGAGGAGCAATACCAGGCAGTGCGGGCAGAGTCCACCAACCCAGCAAAGATGAGGAAGCTCTTTAGCTTTGCTCCAGCCTGGAACCTGGACTGCAAGAACCGGCTCCTCCAGGCCCTGCGGGAGACCCAGCCTTACCTGGTGGCCGACCTGGAGCAGAGCTGAGGCAGCTTCCCCAGCACAGCCCACACCCAAGGCCTGGCAGCCCCAGCATCCCAAGTGCCTGATTTTTAGTACATAATACATGAAAAACCAACTTGGATTTGTGTGTTTTTTCCACTTCCAGCCTGCACATGGAAGCATGTGCAGAGCTACTCTACACCTCAAATGCCACACACACTACAGGCTCACTCATAATCCCTGTGCTTAGCACAAAGCCCTGGGTTCAGTCCCCAGCACCCAAAAAAGTTCACAGGCAAGCCGGGTATGGTGGCACATGCTTGTAATTCAGCATATGGGAGGCTGAGACAGGAGGATCTCAGGTTTGAGGGCAACCTCAGCAAATAGTGAGACTTTCATCAACCTAGCGAGACCCCGTATAAATAAAAGCCAGGCACAGTGGTGAATGTTTGTATTGGCATAGTGGCGCATGTTTGTCATCTCAGTACTTGGGAGGCTGAGACAGGAGGATCACAGGTTCAAAGCCAGCCTCGGTAACTTAGTGAGGCTCCCAGCAACCTAGTGAGACCCTGTTTCCAAATAAGAAATAAAACCGGGCTGGGGGTGTAGCTAAGAGGTAGAATGCCTCTGAGTCCAATCCCCAGCACCAAAAAAATAAAATATGACTGGGGATACAGCTTGGAGGTAGAATGCCTCTGGGTTCAAACCCGAGTGCCACACACACACACACACACACACACACACACACACACACACACAAAAGCCAGGCATGGTGGCACACACCTATAATCTAATCCTAGTACTTGGGAGGCCGAGACAGGAGAATCGCAAGTTCAAGACCAGCCTCAGTGAGGGCATCTGCATCTTAGTGAGGATGTGTTTCCAAATAAAAAGAAAAAAATAGGTCTGAGGGTGTAACTCAGAGGTAGAATGTCCCTGGGTTCCATTCCCAGTACCACCAAAAAAAAAAAAAAAAAAAAAAAAAAAAAAGTTTACAGGCTCAAGTGCAACTCTAATTTCATGGTTGGCAGGGCATGGGCTCTCTAAATGCTTCCTTGTTCATTTTGTGGCTCTTCTGGTGCTACCTCCCAAAGGGTCTGCCCTTGAGATTACAAAACAATCCTGTGGCTAAGGTGGCAAAGGTCACATAGTTAAAAGAAACATGTACAAGGGGGTCTGGAACTATGGGGGACCAGATTTGACCAAGGCATTTAGAAACAGACCACTCTACATTAACTTCTCTACACCTTTAATTTTTTCCACAGACGGAGGAGTGTTAACTTAGAGCAAGTTTCAGGTACAGACATTAGAGTAATATATAAACATAGAGACAGAACAACACAGGCCACCAAATAAAATTCTGGAGTTCTTGGCACTGACACAAACAGCCTTCAGTGCTCCCTCTGGTCCACCCTATCCCTGGAGGAAGGGCTTATAAAGTTACACTTTGGCTCAGAAAACATGCCAATCACAAAAGCAAACTTTCAGGAAATGAGTTTCAGTAAGTTTCTTCTCTTGATGCCTTTTTTGACTCCAAAAGGAAATAAGAGTAATTCTCTCCAGAAAACAGCATTAAGGAACCTTTCCAGAGGCTGTTTAAGGTGCCTGGGGCACCTGAGTAGACTAGAGATTTGCAAAGTGAAAAGCAGGTCCCAAGGAAGCCCAGCCTCCTGTCCTAAAGTCAGAATCTTCAAACACTGTCCAACTTCACTGTCCCCACCAGATTCACCTGCAATAGGCCTCACTGGTCTTCTGGGCCTCTAGTCTACCTCCAGGAGCCCGAGAAATCAAAACTGATCCTGGGAATAAACTGTCCAGGATACCTAAACTCCCTTCCAACTTGGCCCATCCAAACTCTCCTCTCAGCTGGGTGTGGTGGCGCACGCTTGTAATCCCAGCATTTGAGAGGCTGAGACCAGAGGATCCGGGCTCGAGGCCAGCCTCAGCTACCTAGTGAGGCACTCTGCAACTTGGTGAGATCCAGTTTCAAAATAAAGAATAAAAAAAAAAAAAAAAATAGGACTGGGGGTATAGTTCGGAGGTAGAATGCCCCTGAGTTCAATCCCCAGTACTGCAAAAAAAAAAAAAAAAAACTCTCCTCTCCCACCCTCTTCACATACCCCGCAATCCCAGCAACACTTGCTCACACCCAGCACCCAGCACACATTGGTCCCCAGCATGCCCAAAAGCAAGGCTATCTCTCAATGGCACTTGCCACACGTCTTTGGGGCAACGCGACCATGTCATGGTCTATCATCGCTCAGGCCTCTCTCGTTAGACTGAGCCCCATAAAAGCCCCATATATAAGGGCCTTGCAGGGTAGTCACTATGTTTTTCTAGTGTCTAACAAAAATCTTTTAATTTTACAAAAACCTGATGGTTCTCATGAGATGGGGCCAGAAGTAACACTTCTTTGCAACAGATACTCTTTAGAGTAACTCCAGTGCAGTCTTGAAGCAAAGTGGTTCTAACTAACAGCTTCCCAGCCAGGCGTGGTGGTACATGCTTGTAATCCCAGTACTTGGGAGGCTGAGACAGGAGGATCTGGGTTCCCCGCCAGCTTCAGCTACTTAGTGAGACTCTGTTGCAAAATAAAGAATAAAAAATAGGACTGGGAGCCAGGCGTGGTGGCGCACGCTTGTAATCCCAGCATTCAGGAGGCTGAGACCGGAGGATCCAGGTTCGCGGCCAGCCTCAGCTACCTAGTGAGGCACTCCGCAACTTAGTGAGACTCGGTTTCAAAATAAAGAATAAAAAATAGGGCTGGGGGTATAGCTCGGAGGTAGAACGCCCCTGAGTTCAGTCCCCAGTACCGCAAAAAAAAATAGGACTGGGGGTGTAGTTCAGAGGTAGAATGCCCCTTAGGGGCTTTTTTTTCTCCTTGGGGGGTGAGAGAGATAACTCAGTTTTTCTAGACGTCTCCTCAGATTTCTGGCATAGCATAATGTGTTAAGGGCATAAATTCTACAAAGGATAAAAATTCAAATCCCAGCTCTGCCTCTCACTAGCTATGAGCTAGATAGTGCCTCAACACCCCTGTGCCAAGTGGGAGTAACAGGGTATAGTTCATCACTTAACAGCAAGGAACCCAGAGAAAATATGCTTAAAATATACTTGTCAGCCTCCACTCTCCAGTAGGATGTTTTTGTTCCAAGCTCCTCAGTAACAGAATAGTATCTGATCACCCATGCTGTCCCCAAAGCAATTCAGAATGCCCGACACTTAGACCCCTGGGAGTCTCTTCAGAGTGCCCACCCCTGGCCCATCCTGCCTGCTACACCCAGTCCTAGTGGTGGTTCTCTCCAAAGCTTACAAGGCCTGGCCCCAGGCCAGCACCCCACACATCTTTAACACCTCAGAGCACACTCCAGACAGGCTGAAAAGAGTCTGGAAACACCCTGGAGGACAAGGATCAGGTGACCATTGGCCACAGCAAGGAAGGACATTCCTGGTAAGACCCAGAACTGGTGTTCAGAGACACCAAACAAAGTGAAGGAGCAACTCAAACAACCCTTCTCCTATGTACCTGCTGGGCAGCTGCAGTTCTCACTGGAGCCAGAGAAATTTTCCACATCACAGTCCTGTGCCAAAGATTTTCTTCCACAATGCCCCAGATCTCCCCACAAAAATAAAAATTCTGGGGGTGGGGAGGCATCTTAAAATAATAAACATAAGCCAAACATGGGATACTTGGGAGGGAGGCTGAGATTGGAGGATGGCAGGTTTAATGACAGTCTCGGTACCTTAGCAAGGCCCTCAGCAACTTAGCAAGACCCTGTTTCAAAATTAAAAATAAAAAGGGCAGTGGGGTATGGTGGCACATATCTGTAATTCCAGTACTTGGGAGGTTAAAACAGGACGACTGCCTCAGGCTCGAGGACAGCCTCAGGAAGTAGTGAGACTCTCAAGCAAACTAGTGAGACCCTGTTTCAAAAACAGAAAATTTTTTAAAAAGAAGGGCTAGGAAGCCGGGCGTGGTAGCGCACACTTGTAATCCCAGCATTCGGGAGGCTGAGACCGGAGGATCCGGGTTCGGGGCCAGCCTCAGCTACCTAGTGAGGCACTCCTCAACTTAGTGAGACTCAGTTTCAAAATAAAGAATAAAAAATAGGGCTGGGGGTATAGCTTGGAGGTAGAATGCCCCTGAGTTCAATCCCCAGTACCGCAAAAAAAAAAAAAAAAAGAAGGGCTAGAAGCCGGGCGTGGTGGCGCACGCTTGTAATCCCAGCATTTGGGAGGCTGAGACCGGAGGATCTGGGTTCGCAGCCAGCCTCAGCTACCTAGTAAGGCCCTCCACAACTTAGTGAGACCCGGTTTCAAAATAAAGAATAAAAAATAGGGCTGGGGGTATAGCTTGAAGGTAGAATGCCCCTGAGTTCAATCCCCAGTACCACAAAAAAAAAAAAAAAAAAACAAAAAGAAGGGCTGGGGTGTAGCTTGGAGGTAGAAAGCCGCTGGGTCAATCCCCAGTTCCAAAAAATAAAATAAAAAAAGGACTGGGGTGTAGCTCAGAGGTACAACACCCTATATTCAACCCCTAGTAACACATACACACACACACAATTTCTTGCTCAAATCTTCCATTCAAGCATTAGAAGACTTAGAACAAGCTGAACAGAAGCCAGTGCTGACAGGACACATGTAATCCCAGTGACTCAGGAGGCTGAGGCAGGAAAATCCTAAATTTGAAGCCAGCCTGTGCAACTTAGAGACACCCTGTCTCAAAATATAAAAAGAGCTAGGGATATAGTAAATTACCCCCGGAGTTCAATCTCCCAGTACTGGAAAGGAAAAAAAAAAATTAAAAAGCCAGTGCTAATGGGTATGTGTCACACATTTTTTAATCCCAATACTGGGGGCAGCTAAGACAGGAGGATCACATGTTCAAGACCAGTCTCAGTAACTTAACCAGACTCTTAGTAACCTAGTGAGACCTTGTTTCAAAACAAGAAGTTTAGCTGGGCGTGGTGGTGCACACTTATAATCCCAGTACTTGGGAAGCTGAGACAGGAGGATCACAGGTTCGCAGCCAGCCTCAGATACTTAGTGACGCCCTCCATAACTTAGTGAGACCCTGTTTCAAAAATAAAGAATAAAAAATAAGACTGGGGATGTAGCTTGGAGGTAGAATGCCTCTGGGTTCCATCCCCAGTACTGAGGAGGAAGAAAGAGAGGGAGGGAGGGAGGGAGGGAAAAATCAATCCATCTAAGCCAGGCCTGGTGGTGCATACTTGTAATCCCAGTACTTGAGAGGCTGAGACAGGAGGATCACAGATTCAAAGCCAGCCTCAGCAATTTATCGAGACCCTCCACAACATCGTGAGACCTTGTTTCCAAATGAAAAATAAATTTGGTTTGGGGGTATAACTTGGAGGTAGAATGCCTCTGTGTTCAATCTCCAGTACGAAAAAAAAAATTTTTTTCTTTTAAAGGGCTGTGGTGGCGCACGCTTGTAATCCCAGCATTCGGGAGGCTGAGACTGGAGGATCCGGGTTCGCGGCCAGCCTCAGCTACCTAGTGAGGCATTCCGCAACTTAGTGAGACTCAGTTTCAAAATAAAAAATAAAAAATAGAGCTGGGAGCCGGGCGTGGTGGCGCACGCTTGTAATCCCAGCATTCGGGAGGCTGAGACCGGAGGATCCCGGTTCGCGGCCAGCCTCAGCTACGTAGTGAGGCACTCCGCAACTTAGTGAGACTCGGTTTCAAAATAAAGAATAAAAAATAGGGCTGGGGGTATAGCTCGGAGGTAGAATGCCCCTGAGTTCAATCTCCAGTACCG
>PVLC010011248.1:0-47802 GCA_004027655.1 Graphiurus murinus
ATTTAAGATGTGGCCCTGAGCATGCTTCTCCACTTCTTCCCTAATCATAAGCAAATGCTTCCCTTCCCAGCAGGACCCTTTACTTTCTCTCTGTTTCTCCAGGAGTGATTCTCCAACTCCTTGGATCAGAATTGCCTGCTGGGCTGATTAAAAAGATAAACCCAAAATATCACAGAATACCCAAGACATTGGGAAGTTATGTTGCGTCTAAATTGAGGTACTGGGTGGGCGGGGGACTTCTTCTAGCTACCCTTTTATACCCTTTGATTTTTAATCTCTGTGAATAAATAACTTATCTTAAAAGTCATGCATATGTTTTAAGATGCAAACTTCCCCTTGGAATGAGGGGGTCTATCTTCATGAGAACCCCGTTCTTTAAGCCAGGCAAAGGTGGGTAAGCACATGCCCGCAATGTTGTGACGCTTGGAGTATCTGGCATGTGGGGCTTTGGTGCAGACTCTTACAAAGCCCTTACTGTGTGCCAGGTATTGGTCTAAGAGTTGCAGTCTCCAGGAGGCAAAGGAGGGTTCTAGAACCAATCCTCCAGATACCAGGGAACATCTGTCTGTATTGCAGCCTTCTTTTATAAGTCTAAAAGACCTTATGTTGAGTAAAGGATGTAGGGTTGTTTTATCTTTGTGGACTGAGGATTGAATCCAGGGCCTCACTCATGCTAGTCAAGTGCCCTACCACTGAGCTACATCCTCAGTCCTTATTTTTTATTTTGAGAGTGTCTCACTAAGTTGCCTAGGCTGATCTTGAACTTGTCATAATAATAATGAAATTATTATTATTACTATTATTATTATTACTGTACTGGGAGTTGAACCTAGAGGCATAGCTACACCCCCAGCCCTTTTCATTTTTGTTTTGAAACAAGATGTCACTAAGTTTCTGAGGTCTTACTAAGTCGTTGAGGTTGGCCTCAAGCCTGTGGTTCTTTTGTCTCAGTGTCCAAGTACTAGGATTACAGACATGCACACTGTGTCTGTCTTAAAAAACATGAACTTATTCAGAGAGTGAACTATAAATTATTTTTATTTATCTTTATATTCCCAGTGCCCTGCCTAGGGTGTGGCAAGGAGAAGTGTGTGTGTATGTATATACATACACACACATACACACACATACACACACATACACACACACACACACACACACACACACACACACACACACACTGTGGGGGGTGGGAGTACTGGTGATTGAACCCAGGGGAATTCTATCTCTGAGCTACACCCCCAGCTCTTTTTATTTTTTGTTTTGATGCAGGGTCTCGATAAATTGCTGAGGCTGGCCTCAAACCTGTGATCCTCCTGTCTCAATCTTCCAAGTACTTGAATTATAGTTGTATGACACCATGACCAGATTAGTATCTGTGTGTGTGTGTGTGTGTGTGTGTGTGTGCACACGCTCATATCATGCCCAGATATTTGTGAGTATTGAGTCTAGTCCACCCTCTGCACAGAAGCCAGAGGAATCTTTTGAAAATGTAAATCAGAAGACAGACATGGTGGCACAAACCTGTAATCCCAGTACTTGGGAGGCTGAGACAAGAGGATCTCGAGTTTGAAGCCAGGCTCAGCAACTTAAGAGGCTCCTTGGCTACTTAGTGAGACCCTGTTTCAACTGGTTAAAAAAAAAAAAAAAAAAAAAAAAGACTGAGGGTGTAGCTCAGAGGTAGTACCAGAAAGGGAGGGAAGGAGGAAGGAAGAAAGCTTAGGTCACCCCACTCCCCTGCTCAAATGCCCCAAAATTGACCACTCCCCACCCCTCCCACCTGGGGACTTCTGCACGGGCTGTGCCTGTGTCCAGGTGCTCCTTCTCATCTTTCAAGTCTCAGCTCAACTGTCACCTTGGAGAGGACCTGCCTGGCCCTGCCAGTGGGAATTTTCCCTCCTCCTCTTACTGTCCATCTCTGCTCATTGTGCATTTCCTTCTCGATACTTGTCACACTTTGTGATAATCGTATGTAATCATTGTTCTTTGTCAGCCTCCTCTTGCCCCCCTGCTGTTACTGAAGATTCTAACTCTGAGCTACAACCCCTACTTATTTTTTTACTCTGAAACAGGGTCTTGCTAAGTTGCTGCGGGCCCTGCTAAATTGCTGAGGCTGTCCTCAAACCTGCAATCTTCCTGTCTCAGTCTCCCCAGTACTAGGATTGCAGGCATGTGCCACCATACCTGGCTTCCCTCAAGCTTAATAAGGGCAGAGATCCAGTCTGTTAAATTCCTAGCACCTTGCTCGATGCCTGGCACATAGTAGGTGCTCAGTAAATATTGGTTGGCTAAAAGAACTGGTCTAAAGAAGTCAATAGCAGTGGTGAGTTTCTAGACAGACTCATTAGTAGGCCTGGTGTCAGAGAGTAGTGTGAGGCACGTGCTTCTGAGCCACCTCTGCAGAGAGCGGAGAGCCCTGGAAGCGGCCAGTGGTCTGCGCAGGTCACCTACAAAGTCTGCCTTGGAGCCCAGCCGCTGCTTCTGGTCCTTGTGGAGAAGGCCTTGCAGGAGGTCGCAGGCGGCCACCGTCCGGCCCCCCGGGATCTGTAGCGGCTCATGCAGAATGTTCTCATACATCTGGGACACGTCTTGGCTGTAGAAGGGTGGCTGGTGAGAGAGGGAGAAGGAGCTGGAGGATCACCCACGTGAGCATGGAACCAGGTCTCAGGGAGGCTTGGAGCAAGCTAGGGAGCAGGGAGGATTCAGCTCGACCTGCCATGTCTTTTGCAATGGCTCAAGTGGCAGGTGGGGAAAGACGGATCTCAGCACACAGGATGGGGTTGCTGAGAAGGTCACAAGGCCCTCCCTATCAGCGGGGGTTTGTGGACCTCTATGGTGCATCCTTTGCCCACCCTTGCCCAGCTCTCCTAATCCAGTTTGTGCACCAAGTTCACTTGTGTGTGTGTGTGTGTGTGTGTGTGTGTGTGTGTGTGTTGTGTGTGATGTACTAGGAACTGAACCCAGAGATATTCTACCTCTGAGCTACAACACAAGCCCTTTTTATTTTTATTTTGAATCAGGGTTTTGCTAAATTGCTGAGGCTGGCCTAAAACCTGCGATCCTCCTGTCTCACCTTCCCAAGTACTGGGATTACAGGCATTTGTCACCACCCAGCTCCAAGTTTGTACTTTGACCTTCATCATTTCATCCCAGCCTCATAATCATCCTCCAAGAGAGGCTGCAAGTCTTCAGATGAAAAGACAAGGCTCAGAGCAAATGAACTATACAGCTTAGCCAGATGTGGTGGTGCATGCTTGTAATGCCAGTACTTGGGAGGCTGAGACAGGAGGATCCTAGGTTTGAGGCCAGTCTTAGCAACTTAGCAAGGCCCTCAGCAACTTAGGGTGACCCTGTTTCAAAATAAAAAAAATAAAATAGGGCTGGTGGTATATTTAAGAAGTAGAATGCCCTTGGGCTCAATCCCAGTAACACACACACACACACACACACACACACACACACACACACACCTACACCTAGGAAGAGAGCCAGGCCCCAAATGATGCGCAGGGTCCCCCTTTCCTCCTTGGTGCTCTTCTTCCCACACCTCCACCAGATCACTAGATAGGCCACCTTCTCCTCCTTCCTTTTTGTTATTGGGACTTGAACCCAGGGGCATTCTACCTTTGAGCTACACCCTCAACTCCACCCTTTAAAAAATTTTCAAATAGAGCCTTGCTAAGTTGCGGAGGCTGGCCTCGAACCTGCAATCCTCCTGTCTCAGCCCCCCAAAACTGGGATTACAGGCACACGCCACCACGCCCAACTCAGCTTCTGACCCCACAGAGCCTGCTCCTTCCGATGCACCTTGCCCTGCTGGTGCTGGTGCCCCAGAGAAAAGCCTGCTCTGGGGGGTCCACACCGGTGGGGGTCTAAGCAGGCAGCCTGAGATGGCTTCAAAATCTGTCAGGACTGTGGCCTCTCCTGGCCTCAGTTTCCCTTTCAGTAAAATAAGAACAACTCCATTTTCTGCAGTGCCAGATGCCAAAGGCTGTGTTCAGGCACCCAAGATACATGGTGTGGTATAAACTGTGAAGCGCTAAAGTAACGTTATTGAAACAATAGATATCATCTTCATATCCATTTTGGCATCTTTTTTTAGCCAGTGTGGAGAGACAGCTTGTTTAGTTCCCTGTGCAGAGTTCCAGTAAACCACAGGAAGGAGACGGCCACCCTCAGCTCTCCCCAGAGCGCCATGTCCCCGGAGACCCCTGCACGCTACTCACCAAGCCATGCAGCATCTCATAGAGGACTGCTCCCAAGCACCACCAGTCCACCGCCCGGTGGTAAGGCTCCTTACGAAGCACTTCGGGAGCCAAGTACTGTTGGGGAAACACACTTATTTGAAAGACCCTCAGGCTCAGTTTTTATGTTTATAAACAAAGCACTGAAAGGAGAAAACCAGCAGGGGTCGCATAGCTGTGTGTGTGTGTGTGTGTGTGTGTGTGTGTGTGTGTGTGTGTGTGTGTGTGTGTGAGTGATACTGGGGATTGCTCCCAGGTACATTCTACCTCCAAGCTACACCCTCAGACCTTTTTTATTTTTATTTTGAAACAACAGGGTCTCACTAGGTTGACAAGAATCTCACTATTTGCTGAGCCTGTCCTCCAACCTGCAATCCTCCTGTCTCAGCCTCCCAAGCACTGAGATTCCAGGTGTACACCACCAAGCCCGGCTCCTGGGGGCTCTTTTAAGGATACATGTAAGTCCTTGAACCACAGGAGCAATTGTGCACACTCTGGTGTGTGCTCTCTGGCACCACAGCAGCGGCAGTCATGAGAAAAGTGACGTGTTGGGTCACCAGTCTCCTACAGGAGTCAGGGGTCCATATCGCTGGGTAGTGTCCGGGGAAGGGACAACTTGGCTGTCAGGCTTTATCCAGGACCCCTTCCCATCCACATAGACAAGAGAGGTCACCTGTCCATCAGCTACCCTAGCACCAGCCTGAGACCCAGGCTTTCCGGCACTTAGAGTCCTGGCCAGGTGCGGGAGGGCTGAAGCTGTGGAGCTGGGGGAGGGCTGAAGCCTGCTGTCGGTCCAAGCCACTGGAGTTTCTGTCAGGTCCAAGGTTCAAGACTGGTGGGAGTTCAAGGAAAGGTCTTAACCTCAAGGCTGCAGGGAAGCCTCAGCAGGACAGAGAAACACGTGGAATTACTGCTGAGACCCACAAACCTTCACCCTCCAGGCTCTCGGCGTTGAGCACTCGAAAACCCCGCTGTAACTCACAGGCCAGGCCCTCCTGCTGCACATGGACTTCGTCCCATGGGGCTGGGCCGTCCAGTGCCGCAGCCATCAGCCACCTGTGGCTACTGAACGCTTCAAATGGCTAATCCAAACTGGGATATGCTATAAATGTAAAATAGAGCCTAGATTTCAAAGACTTAGGAAAAATAGTTAGCTCTCTTTCCTTCTGCCTGGACATCCTTTCCTTCCTGTTCAGGCCCACCTTGAGTTCTTTCCCCTTTTACCTTGACATCCTCTCCTCCCTGCTTGCCTTTTATGGTGTACTAAAATGAGAATATTTGGGAGCCAGGAGTGGTGGCGCACGCTTGTAATCCCAGTACTCGGGAGGCTGAGACCAGGGGATCCAGGTTCGTGGCCAGTCTCAGCTACTTAGTGAGGCCCTCCGCAACCCTGTTTCAAAATAAAGAATAAAAAATAGGGCTGGGGGTGTAGCTCGGAGGTGGAATGTCTCTGGGTTCAATCCCCAGTACCGCAAAAATAAATAAATAAATAAATAAATAAATAAATAAATAAATAAATAAATAAATAAATACATAAATACATAAATACATAAATAAATAAAGAGAGCTTGTAATTCTAGTACTTGGGAGGCTGAGACCAGTGGATTCAGGTTCCTGGCCAGTCTCAGCTACTTAGTGAGGCCCTCCGCAACCTTGTTTCAAAATAAAGAACAAAATATAGGGCTGGGGGTGTAGCTTGGAGGTGGAATGCCCCTGGGTTCAATTCCCAGTACCGCAAAAATAAAAAAATAAAGAATATTTGAGATATATTGGGTTAAATAAAATACATTGTTAACATTAATTTCACCTGTTCCTGTTTTTGTTTGTTTTGTTTTTTGAGAAAGGGTCTCACTAAGTTGTCCAGGCTGAGTAATCTTGTAATCCTCCTACCTCAGCTTCCTGAGTCACTGGGATGACGGGCGTGCACCATGTTCTGGCTATCACTTGTGTTTTATTTTATTTCTTGTAAGGATGGGGATTAAACTCAAGGCCTCACACATGCCAGACAAGTGTTCTACCATTGAGCTATAACCCCAGCCCTTGTCTTTTTACTTAAAAAAAATATATATATATATTATATATACTTTATATATATTATATATTATATATAAATATATGTTATATGTTATATAAATATATATTTTTATACATATATGTATATATACAATATATATTTATTGTACATATATATATATTGTTTGTTTGTGTTTTGTTAAACCTGCAATCCTCTTTTCTCAGCCTCCAAGTACTGGGACTATAGGTGTGTACCACTGTACCCAGCTACTTTTTAAATGTGGCTGCTGAGAAATTTTACACTGTGTATGTGGTTTGAATTGAGCTTCACCAGAGTTGGCCAGGTCCCAGCCACCCCCAGAACCAGCGCCCCTATCTCTTTCTGCCTTGAGATCCATCCTTCCGGGGGAAGAGGCCAAGACGTGGTGCACAGCTGGCTCGGCGGAAGTGCCAGGGTGGGTGGAGAGTGTCCTCAGCTGTAGCCTCCTGGCTCTGTTCAGGAGCGCTGGCCTCAACCATCATGGCCTGCCCCTCCCAGGTCGCCATTGCTTACCTCAGGGGTGCCGCAGAACGTAGACGTGGTCTCTTCGGGCTCGACACCTTCTTTGCAGAGGCCGAAATCGGTCAGCACTATATGTCCCTGAGGAGGAGAGACGGCTGGGGCTAAGCCAAGCGATGTTTAGGCCTGATCCCAAAGCCCAGACGCCCCACCCCCGGGGCAGTGGCTGCGGGGTCTGATGCCCAGACACAGGCTGGAGGCTCCACTCAGACCCAGGGCTCCTCCACTGTGTGCCACAAGTACTGCATGACACAAGGGGGGCACGTGGCATTTGACTATCTTCCCCGGCTCATCACAGACCCAGACCCATTCTTAGGATGACAGCAGCCCCCATGAAGGAGGCCTGGCACTCGGGAAGCAACCCTACCTGTGGCAGCTGGGGGGAGGTGCGGGTGTGGGGTGTGGAGTGTGTGGATACTGCGGGGCTCTGCCCAGACCTCCTGCTAGAGCTGCCCTGCCCTTCCCTGCTCCTGGGACCTTGCCCCCTCCCTAGGGGCAATTCATATCCTGTGAGGTTGATGCATAGCCTCCGTGCCTCAACGTGGGGCAATCCTAAAGATCCATCCTGGCTCGGACTCCCCACCCTATGAGATCACCTGGGACCCCGTTTGCAACCACAGTCAGGTGAGTTTCTTCCTCTATCCAGATCTGTCTCCTTCACCCCTTAAAACTGTACCCCAATAAACCTTCTGCACCTACCTCTCCATCTCAGAGTCTGTTTCCAGGGAACCTGTTCCAACACACAGGAGGTCTACCGAATCCACTAGCTCCCCCCTGGCTGCCTCCCTGACCCACACGGATCTTGTGTACACACACCACACACTGATACACACACACACACACACACACACACACACACACACACACACACACACACAGTCTCCTATGCCCATATACATGGGTGTACACATGCACACACACACAGGAGTGTACCCCTACCCATATGCATGCATGTCTAAAGCACACAGACTCATGGTCAGGGAGCACGCAGGTGCAGCCATGCATACACACACCCACCACCAACCTGGCAGTCCAAGAGAATGTTCTCCGGTTTTAGGTCCCTGCAGAAAATAAGGGAAAACAGCTTGGAGTCTCAGACAGTTGGGGAGCCCAGGTCCTGGCAGGAGGACTATTCATGGAGTCTCCGAGAGGTGCAGAGGCAAAGCCCCGGGAAGCTGGGCAATTGGCTCTAGGAAGAAGGGCACCCAGCTCTACCCCAGCTGTGGGGCCCTCCTCAGACAAGGGACCAAGGCCACTGTGATTCCTAGGGGTCCACACCCCCCCTGGCTGTTGGAACAGGAAGGGCCTGGGCCTGGCTCTGCGCTGCAGGCCTTCCTCACCTGTAAATGATGTTGAGTGAATGCAGGTAGCCGATGGCGCTGGCCACCTCCGCCGCATAGAACCGGGCTCGGGGCTCCAGGAACCTGCGCTCCCGCTGCAGGTGGAAGAAGAGCTGGGGGGAAGGAGGCCCCTGAGAGCAGTGCCTGGCTCCCACTCCTAGCGCTCAGGGGAGGGGCCCACGTGACCTGAGCCCTGAGCCCTGGCGCAGTCACCCCGACCAGAGCCACTGCGTACTCACTCAGCAAAAGAACGCATGCAGCCCCACCCCAGAGCAGCTGCACCCCTGAAGCCTCCACAGGAGAGATGAATCAACATTAATTCATCAGGTCTTTCTGTGTTTTGTTTGTTTGTTTGTTTGTTTGTTTTTGCAGTACTGGGGATTGAACTCAGGGGCATTCTACCTCCAAGTTATACCCCCAGCCCTATTTTTTATTCTTTATTTTGAAATAGGGTCTCAGTAAGTTGCAGAGTTCCTCATTAGGTAGCTGAGGCTGGCCTCGAACCCGGATCCTCTGGTCTCAGCCTCCCAAATGCTGGGATTACAAGCGTGCACCACCATGCCCGGCCATCAGGTCCTACTTACATCTCTTATCTCATTTAATCCTCATGGCAACTTTTCTTTTCTTTCTTTCTTTCTTTTTTTTTTTTTTTTTTTTTTTGTACTGGGGACTCTACCTCCAAGCTACACCCCCAGCCCTTTCTTTTTATTTTGTTTTGAAACAGGGTCTTGCTAGTTTGCTGAGAGTCTTACTACATTGCTGAGGCTGTCCTTGAACCTGTGATCCTCCTGTCTCAGCCTTCCAAGTACCAGGATCACAGATGTGAGCGACCACACCTGGCTCTCACAACAACTTTCAAGGCATCAAATATGATGCCAGTTTCAAGGAAGAGGAATCTGGAAGGGCCAGAAGAGGTAGGGGACTTGCCCAGGGTCAGGCAGCTCATAATCTGCAGGGCTGGGATTTGAAACTGGGTGGGTCAAAGATGTGCCTTTCCTCCAACCCAAGCATCCCTAGGATGATATGATGACTATGGGCCCTTTGAATGGTCTGTTTTGTTGGAATGTGAAGCCTTTTTCTTAGGAATGCAGGACAAAAACTTCCCTCTTGGCATTGGGCTTGGAGGCATTCGGTGACACAGGTTAAATCTGGGGTCGCTGAGGGGAATCCCACCACATCTTGTCATCTTGCCCAGGAGGCAGAGTGAGAGGGAGCCCATCTTGTCTCAGCCATGCTTGGGGGTCACTGGGTGGCTGTGGCCTCAGTTCACAACAGTGACAGGTTCCCCTGTGGCCTGTGGTGTAAGATGAGAGCATTGGGAACCTTGATCGCAGCGCCTCTCATTGACCTTCCTGGGTCTATTGAAGTGAGGCTGTGGGCACCTTTGTGAGAGAAAGGCCGGAAGTCAGACGGGCCTGTATTCAGAGCCTGCTGTGGGGCAGGGCATGGTGGCGCACACCTGTAATCCCAGTACTTGGGAGTCTTAGACAGGAGGATTGCAGGTTCGAAGCCAGGCTCAGCAACTCAGCGAGACCCTGTTTCAAAACAAAAAAATAGAACCGGGAGCCGGGTATGGTGGTGCACACTTGTAATCCTAGTACTTGGGAGGCTGAGACTGGAGGATCCGGGTTTGCTACTTAGTGAGGCTCTCCAGAACTTAGTGAGACCCTGTTTCAAAAAATAAAGAATAAGCCAGGCGTGGTGGCACATGCTTGTAATCCCAGCATTTGGGAGGCTGAGACTGGAGGATCCAGGTTCGAGGCCAGCCTCAGCTACCTAGTGAGGCACTCCAAAACTTAGTGAGACCCTGTTTCAAAATAGAGAATAAAAAATAGGGATAGGGGTATAGCTCGGAGGTAGAATGCCCCCAGTTTCCATCCCCAGTACCGCAAAAATAAAATAAAGAATAAAAAATGGGACTGGGGGTGTAGCTCAGAGGTAAAATGCCCCTGGGTTCAATCCCCAGTACCACAAAAAAAAAAAAAAAAAAAAAAAAAAAGAATCAGGCTGGGGTGGAGCTCAGGGATAGAATGCCCCTGGATTCAATCCCGAGCATCACAAACAAACAAACAAAGCCTGTGTGGCCTGCATGGCCTTGAGCTGGCAGTTTACCTCCCCGAGCCTCAGCTCTTCAGTTACACAATAAGCGCAGCCTTATCTGTGTTGTGAGGATGAAATGAGATCATTCCAGAACTCAGTGCGCCAGGGGCATGAGGCCCAGGGTCCCCCCCGCAGGCCCCTCACCTCTCCGCCATTGACATAGTCGAGCACGAAGTAGAGCTTCTCGGGCGTCTGGAAGGAGTAGCGCAGGCCCACGAGGAAGGGGTGTCGCACGTTCTTCAGCAGCACGTTACGCTCCGCCATGATGTGGCTCTGCTGTGGAGTCACACGGACGGGGGCCATGCCACCGCCCCCTTTACCTCAGCACAACCAGCCTGGCCTTCCCCGTACCCTGCTCAAACACCCACAATGGCTCCCTATTGCCCTCAGAGCCAAGCCCAGGCTCCTTGCCTAGTACTCAAGGGTTAGTGTGGCCAGCCGTCAGCTAACTCCACGTGTGTGTGTGTGTGTGTGTGTGTGTGTGTGTGTGTGTGTGTGTGTATAGCTTCAGCCCCCTGCGTCAGAAACCCCTGCCCTCAGGGTAAAGAGCAAAGCATAGGCGAGGACCATTTAAGTGAGTCCCAAGGAAAATCTTCAGGGGAGGGGAAGCCATCCGCTCTTCACCTTCACGTCTTTGCTTGTGGTATTTTCTCTCCCGGGATATCCCACCCTCTTTTCAGACCACCCGGATACTAAGGTCAAGGCAGCTACAAGGCACGCCTGCAGTCCTAGTACTTGGGAGGCTGAGACAGGAGGATTGCAGGTTCAAGGACAGCCTCTGCAAGTAGTGAGACTCTTTTCAACCTAGGGAGACCCTGTTTCAAGATAAGAAATAAAATAGGACTGGGGGTGTAGCTCGAAGGTAGAATGCCTTTGAGTTCAATTCCAAGTATCACACACACACACACAAAAAGGCAAGGCCACCTCCTTTGGAGAGCTCCCCTTCCACCCCATGATGTCCTTCCTATCACTAGTCTGTCTCTCTCCTGAGCCACCCTCTCTCGCTGCCCTCCTAATGAGGTCAGGTGTTAAAGGGACTCAAGTCAGCTGGGCCCAGGTTGGTGGTGGCTGGAAGGGCCTTTGGAGAATATAAAGTGTGACACACCTGCATGTTGCATGGATGGGAGCCTGGCATCTAAACAGGGCAGAAGGCATGCCCATCACGGAGCCCTGACTTCCCATGGGAAGGCAGAGGCCGGGACTGGTCCTCTAGGTGAGGTTGCTTCACCCGCCTGCCTTGACGAGGGTCAGCATCCTGGGCACCAGCTGTGACTACCTCTGCACCCAGCCCGGGGGACCTGTTGGAGGTGGGACTCATCTTTAGGCTGAGGGTCAAGCAGTGGAAGAGGAAACGCCTGGTACCTCTTTGTTCTTTAAGATGGACTTTTTCTGCAGCACCTTCACGGCATAGAACATCCCGTCCGACTTGCGCTTGGCTAGGAGGACCTGAGCGGAAGCACAGAGGCAAGGCCCCGGGTGACCCTGGACTTCCCGATGGCAGGAGAGGGCCTCCGTCCCCACCCTGCTTCCCTACTGCAGCCACAGGAGTGAGCTCTCTGTCTGCATGTGCACGTGGCAGGCAGGAGGTGGAGGAGGCTGGAGAAGAGGAGGCCCAGCTCCCCCTCGCCCCCCCACTCCACTCTCACCTTCCCGTAGCTCCCTTTGCCAATGACCTTGAGGAAGTCGAAGTCTGTGGGCCGGGCACTGGGGGAAAGGGAAAGAACATGGTCAGCCTTTGCAGGCTCAGGGCACCTGGTTCCTGAGAGCAAATCCATGGGTGTGTGTGTGTGTGTGTATGTGTGTGTGTGTGTGTGTGTGTGTGTGTGTCTGTGTGTGTGTGTCTGTGTCTGTGTGTGTGTGTTACTGGGGATCAAACCCAGGGGCATTCTACCTCTAAATCACCCCCTCCCCCTCCCCAGTCGTCCTATTTTATTTTGAAACAAGAGTCTCACTAAGCTGCTCAGGCTCTTGCTAAGCTGCTGAGGCTGTTCTCGAACCTGCAATCCTGCTGTCTCAGCCTCCCAAGTACTGAGGTTTTAGGCAGGTGCCACCACGCCTGACTTCCAGGCTTCTTCTTCTTTTTTTTCCAGTACTAGAGATTGAACCTAGGAGCATTCTACCTCCAAGCTATACCCCCAGTACTATTTTTTATTCTTTATTTTGAAACAGGGTCTCACAGAGTTTCGGGGGGCCTCATTAAGTAGCCAAGCCTGGCCTCAAACCCAGATCCTCCCATTTCAGCCTCCCAAGTACTGGGATTACAAGCGTGTGCCACCGCGCCCAGCTCTTTTTAACTTTGGAATCGGGAAGCGCAGGTAGCCTTCCAGGAGCCGCACCTCCTAGCCCCCAAGAATGTCAGGTCCTCTCAGGCAAAAGAGTCGTATAACTCACCCCTCTTCCTGAGAGCTCACAGTCCAGTCTCCAACAGCAAGGAGGAGAGAAAACCAGGCCCCCGCATAGCAGGCAGGGACCTGGCCCCCAGGCCCTGGAAAGGGCCCAAGGGGGGCCCAAGGGATGGGGATTGCCAGTGCTGCTAATGTGCGGGGCCTTTCAGTCAGAAGGTTCAGCAGGAGTAAAGGCTGAAAGATTAGTGGCAGATGAAGCAGGGAGGGTCCAGGGCCTGGATGACAGAGGGTTTTGCGCACCAGCCCACAGAGCTTGGATTTGATTCCCAAGGCGAGGAGCCAGCCCTGAGGGCAGTCAGTAGCAAAGCGTGGGAGAGACCAGAACTCACTTTGGGTTGGCTGAAGGCCCCAGGTTGATGTTGCCATTGGCCCTGGAGGGCTGAAAACATTTAAAGAAAGAGGTGATTCGGATCAGCAGGCTCCCTCCCCGCCCCTGGCCCAGGCTCAGGTCCCTCCTGCAGCATCTCCACCAGCCTGCCTCCCTCTCTGACTTCCTTCATTTGTGCCTTTCCACCACCCCTCTGCCCACCTACGCACCTCCCTGTCCACCTACCCCCATCTCACCTGCTTCTCACAACAGTGTTGGGAAGCGGCTGGCTGTTAGGCCAATTGTAAAGGTGAGGAAGCTGAGGCCAGAGGGAACCCAATCCCATAACTTTTTTTTTTTTCTTTTTGCACTGGATATTGAACCCAGGGGCATTCTACCTCCCAGCCCTATTTCTTTTCTTTTCTTTTTAAATTTATTTATTTATTTATTTATTTATTTATTTATTTTGCGGTACTGGGGATTGAACTCAGAGGCATTCTACCTCCGAGCTACACCCCCAGCCTTATTTTTTATTCTTTATTTTGAAACAGGGTCCTCACTAAGTTGCAGAATGCCTCACTAGGTAGCTGAGGCTGGCCCAGAACCCGGATCCTCCGGTCTCAGCCTCCTAAATGCTGGGATTACAAGCGTGCGCCACCACGCCCAGCTCTTTTTAATTTTGAAACAGGGGCTTGCTAGGTTGCTGAGAGTCTTGCTAAGTTGCTGAGGCGCTCCTCAAACCTGCAACCTGCCAGTCTCAGCCTTCCAAGTACTGAGATTCCAAGCATGTGCCACCATGCCTGTCTCTTCATCTACTTCTCGAAGCCCTGGCCCAGATCTGGCCACAATTTACCCTGCAAAGGGCCCACCTCCATGAGCTCACAGTGACACCCGCTGGCTCCTAGTCCTGGTCTAGAACAGTCCCTGGGGCTGGCCAGTGTCTCTACAAGTTTCCTCAGCCTTGGGAGGAAGGTGAGCCTCCTGGTGCTGGGTGGGGAACCAAGAGCCACTCACCTGCGGGCTGGGGACCCCGACCGGGCCAGAGGCCATTCTGTAGCTGTGACCAGGTGGACTCTGGGGACACAGGGAGGAACCGGCATGAGAGAGCCCCATCCAGGGCTTCACGCATGGTTGCCCTCTCCCTCTTCCTTAGTCCCAAACCCCTGCCACCGCCTCAGTGGCTCCTACCCCAGAGGCCAGCAAGCCCCGCATGGAGAGGACACGAAGTGATAGCCCCTGGACCCTGCTTCTCACCAGACACCGAGGGAGGCCTGGAGGGTTCTGAAAGAGTCGGGGGAAGGAAGGAAGCGAGAGGGAGAGGGCTCTAGGACAGAACAGGCTTTATTGACCTGCAAAGGAGGGGGAGTCTCCAGGAAAGGATGGAGCCCATGTCCACTTATGGACTTCCTCCTTATAGAGGTTAATCAGGATGGAGATTCAAATTCTGGTGGATAGTTTTTTTTTTTTGGTGGTGGTACTGGGAATTGAACCCAGGGGCATTCTACCATCCAGCTACACCCCCAGCCCTATTTTTTACTCTTTGGTTTGAAACAGGGTCTCACTAAGTTGTGGAGTGCCTCACTAGGTAGCTGAGGCTGGCCATGAACCTGGATCCTCCGGTCTCAGCCTCCCAAATGCTGGGATTACAAGTGTGCGCCACCACGCCCGGCTTCCCCAATATCTTGCTTGGCACAAATCACAAGGGACTTTTTGATAACTCCTTTCCTGCCTCAAGGAGCCCTGCTTTCCCGCCTTAAGAACTACCCACCAAAGCCGGGTGTGGTGGCGCAGGCTTGTAATCCCAGCATTTGGGAGGCTGAGACTGTAGGATATGGGTTCTCAGCCAGCCTCAGCTACCTAGTGAGGCCCTCCACAATTTAGTGAGACACTGTTTCCAAATAAAGAATTAAAAAAAAAAATAGGGCTAGGGCTGTAGCTTGGAGGTAGAATGCCCCCAGGTTCCATCCCCAGTACCCCCCCCGCTCCCCCAAAAAAGATATTGGGGACTTCCAGTAAGCAAGACAGGGGGACTTTTCCAGTAATCGGAAAGTCTTCACAAAATGGAGTTGCTTTTGAACTCCGGGGGCATGGTGGCGCACGCTTGTACTCCCAGCATTTGGGAGGCTGAGACTGGAGGATCCAGGTTCATGGCCAGCCTCAGCTACCTAGTGAGGCACTCCGCAACTTAGTGAGACCCTGTTTCAAACCAAAGAGTAAAATATAGGGCTGGGGGTATAGCTCGGAGGTAGAATGCCCCTGAGTTCAATCCCCAGTACAAAAAAAAAAAAAAAAAAATTGGAGTTGCTTTTGCCCGGCCAGCGATCTAACAGGCACAGCCAGAAGTGGCCCCTCCCAGGCTGGGTCTTTTCAAAGGTTGGGGTCAGCCAGGGCACTCCAGAAGCCATGGCAGCTGCAGAAGTCCAGGGCAGGAAGGGCCTTTGGGGCCTCAAGTTTGCACCCTTCCCCCCACTTCACAGGTGGAGCACCTGAGGCCTAGAAAAGGGCTTCCGAGGGTCACTCGCTTTGTGAGGGGTGGGCTGTGTTGACTCCCAGACAGGCATCTTGGCAGCCCTGAATTCCTGAGGATGGTGCCAGGCTGGGCTGTACGCTGACCGTTATTCCCTCGTCACGAGGACTTCCGCCCGATGCCCAGGCACAGCAGCCACCCTGGGGACCTTGGACCAGATGGGAGGGGAGCCCCAGGACTGGCCAGCATCTATGTGAGGTTGGGCCTCGGAGGGAATGAGCAGCTGATTGATGCACCTACAGCGCAGTGTCCTCCCTGCTCTTGCTCTGCAGGGTGGAGGAAGCCAGGGTGCTCGGGCCCTGGAGCCCTTGCACCTCCCACTTGGAAGGTCAACACCGAGCCAAGATGTCACCAGAGAGCACAGCGGCTCATGGGGCTGCTGAAAACTATGCATTCCAAGGCCACAGCTTTGGCCTGCGGTGCAGCCCCTGTTTCTCTGAGTAGAGACCGCCCATCTTTACAAGAGAGGCCCTAGAGGCCTCACTCTATGTCCTTCTCAGGAGCTAAGAAAGTGACCAGAGGGGAAGGGAAGGACTCCCTCAGCCCTGCCAAGCCCCCAGGAGAGAGAGTTTGCAGGACTGCAGAGCAGAGAGTGCAGGCTGGCTTTGACCAATACCCAAATCTGCCATGCCCTCCCTGCTGGCCCTGACTGGTCCTTTGCCCACCCCGGTCTGCCCGGCACCATGTACCTGTGTGCTGAGGAGCGCCTCCGGGAACCAGCGACTGGAGCCGAGGACGGCAGGACACAAGAGCCTCACTCTGTTCTCCCAACAAGGGCCAATGTGTCAGCGCCTGGTGCCGGCCAGCCCAGCACGGAGCTCGGAACTCCTGGTGGCGGCAGCAGCAGCAGCAGCAGCAGCAGCGAGGGGGCTGGTGATGTCACACAGGACCCAGCAGAGCTTAAGATGGGACCCAGCAGAGCTTGAGACAGGATAGGAGACCTCTGTCCCCTCAGGGACACCATCTCTCACTGAGGGCGGGGGGGGGATGGGCAGGCCCCTAGAGCTTGGGACTAGTTAGAATGTGTGGGACTGTGTTGTGTGTGTGTGCAAGGGCTTGGGGCATAGATCAGCTTCGTGTGTCTTGGTATGTGAGTATGGCTCTGTATTTCAGGTATTTGTGAATGCGTGTGTGTGTGTGTGTGTGTGTGTGTGTGTGTAAGAATGTGTGTGTGTGTGTGTGTGTGTGTCGATGTGACTGCAGTTGTCCATTTATGTCAGTGTGTCTGTGTATCCATGACTGTGTATGTCATTGTGTTTCTCTGTGTGTGGTATGTACATGCACGTACTTCAGTGTGTCTCTGTGTGATATATGTCAGTGTGTAGTTTAATTATTATTATTTTTTTGGTGCTGGAGATTGCACCCAGGGACATTCTACCTCCAAGCTACACACTAGCCCTTCTTTTATTTATTTTTATTTTTGTGGTACTGGGGATTGAACTCAGGAGCATTCTACCTCTGAGCTATATCCCCAGACCTATTTTTTATTCTTTATTTTGAAACAGGGTCTCACTAAGTTGCAGAGGGCCTCACTAAGTAGCTAAGGCTGGCCTTGAACCTGCTGTCCTCCTGTCTCAGCCTCTCAAGTACTGGGATTACAAGCGTGTGTCACCATGCCTGACTTCTTTTATTTTATTTTTTTATTTTGAAATGGGATCTCATGAAGTTTCTGAGGGCTTCACTAAGTTGCTGTTATGTGATTCTCCTGAGCCTCCCACGTACTGAGATTACAAGCGTGCACCACCACACTGGGCATCAGTGGGTATTTTTATGTGAGTGTGCTTGTGTGTATGGGGGGAGGGGTGAGTGTGAATCTCCGTGTGAACGTCTACATGTTTGTCTGCAGAGGAGTATAAGTGTCTATCAATGTGTGTGACTGTGTAACCACATGTGTGTACAGCCACATCAGTGTGTGTGTGTATCAGTAAACCCGTATGAGTGTGTGTATGCACACGTGCACATGTGCAGGGGGCCTGTCTGTAAGAATGTATGATCCAGCCAGACATAGTGGTGCTCGCCTGTAATCCCAGTACTTGGGAGGCCGAGACAGGAAGATCCCAGAGGCAAGGCCAGCCTCAGCAATTTAGCTAGGCCTTCAGCAACTTAGTGAGACTCTGTTTCAAAATAAAAAATAAAGTCGGGTCAGTGGCTCATGCCTGTAATCTCAGTACTTGGGAAGCCGAGAGAGGAGGATTGCAGGTTCTTGGCCAGCCTCAGTGACAATCTTGTGAGGCCCTCCTTGACTTAGTGAGACCCTGTTTTAAAATAAAAAATAAAATAGGGCTGGGGTGTAGCTCAGAGGTAGGATGCCCATGGATTCAATCCTCAGTACCACAATAAATAAATAAATAAATAAATAAATAAATAAATAAATAAATAAATAAATGGCTTTGGTCTTTGGCTACTGAGCACTCAGCCCTTTGGGTCTTGCCTGCGGCCCCTCAAGAACTCTACTCTGGTTCACTGACCCCAGGCAGGCCCGGGGGGCCCTCAGCTCTCCTGCTGTGTATGAAACAGTCTCAGGGCGCCCTGGTACATGAAGACTTTGTTGTCTGGTGAGGTCATTAGGTTCTCATGGGATCCTGTCCTCTTCCTGGAGCTCAAGGGATGAGCAGGTGTCCTGGGGAATGAAGAAATTGATAGGCCCACATAGCCCCTGTCCTTCTAGAACTTTCCTTTTTAAAATTTTCTTTCTTTGGTATTGGGAATTGAACTCAGGGGAATTCTACCTCTAAGCTACTCCCCCAATTATTTTATTTTTTGAAACAGGGCCTCACTAAGTTGTTGAGGTTGGCCTTGAACCTTTGCCCCTTCTGTTTTAGCCTCCCAAGTACTGAGATTACTGGTACACCACCACACCTGGCTCTTTCTAGAACTTTCTATGCAGCTACACAACTCACTACAGAGTAGGGACCACAGGGCTGGGGCAGAAGGCGTTGCTGAGGAAGGGAACTAAACCTGGTGGCCTCAGAAATTCTCTGTAGGCTCTGATATGCAGGAGATGTAGAGCTGTTGGCCCAAGAAAACTCACATAAACAGTATCAAAGCTTTTCATCTTTCCACAAAATGGAAATATTGAACTAATACACAGATCTGCAGGATGACATGTTGACAAAACACATACTCAGAACAAGGACTTTTTTCTTTCTTCCTTATTTTTTTTTTGGTAGTGGAGATTGAACCCAAGGGCATTCTACCTCCGAGCTAAACCCCAACCCTATTTTATTTTTATTTTGAAACAGGGTCTCACCATGTTGATGAGAGTCTCACTACTTGCTGAGGCTGTCCTCAAACCTGGGATCCTCCTGTCTCAGCCTCCCAAGTACTCCAAGAGGAGTGCCTCACCACACCCAGCTCAACCATTTCTTTCCAATAGCAAGACCCTGATGGGGCCTTCATTTTACAGTTTTTGTTTGTTTGTTTCGGTACTGGGGATTGAACTCAGGGGTATTCTACCTCTAAACTATATCCCCAATCCTCTTTTTTTTTTGGTGGTATGAAATCCAGGGGCCTTCTACCTCCATCTACATCCTCAGTCCTATTTTATATATATATTTTATTTTGAAACAGGATCTCACTAAGTATCTGAGAACCTCACTAAGTTGCTGAGACTGGCTTCGAACCTGCGATCCTCCTGTCTCGGTCTCCCAAGTACTGGGATTACAAGTGTGTGCCACCACACCCGGCCCCAGCCTTATTTTATTATTTGGAAAGAGGGTCTCACTAAGTTGCTGAGACTGGTCTTAAACCTGCGGTTCTCCTGTCTCAGCCTTCCAAATACTGAGATTACAGGTGTGCGCCACCACACCCAGTTTCAACAGCATTATTTATAAGAAAAAATAACAGTGATGATAATAACCGAAATGTTCCCCACAGGGCACTTTCGTACAGCCCTGTGCAGAGACCGCCCCATTTCTCTATTCTCCTTTTCAGCTAAACTCCTCAAGAGAGATATCTGCACTCATTGTTTCTATCCCTTTCCCTTTCTCTCTCTCTCTCTCTCTCTCTCTCTCTCTCTCTCTCTCTCTCTTTTGTGGTATTGGGGATTGAACTCAGGGACATTCTACCTCCAAGCTATACCCCCAGCCCTATTTTTTATTCTTTATTTTGAAACTGGGTCTCACGAAGTTGCGGAGTGCCTCACTAGTAGCTGAGGCTGGCCGAGAACCCAGATCCTCCGGTCTCAGCCTCCTGAATGCTGGGATTACAAGCGTGCACCACCACGCCTGGCTTCCCTTTCTCTCTTCAACCTGCTCCAAACTGGCTTTCATCACAACACTCCAATGAACCAGGGGACAGTGACCTCCGTGCGCTGAAGCCAGCGGGGAGTCCTGCATCCTCGTCTTGTGCCATCTCTCTGAAGGCTCTGCACACGCCTGGACCCGCGCGGCCTCAGGAGCTCTGTGTTCTTCCCAGCTCCCGGACTGCTCCCTCTCCACCTTGTCCACTGGATTCTCTTCCTTTTTTTTTTTTTTTTGCGGTACTGGGGATTGAACTCAGGGGCATTCTACCTCTGAGCTATACTCCCAGCCCTATTTTTTATTCTTTATTTTGAAACAGGGTCTCACTAAGTTGCGGAGTGCCTCACTAGGTAGCTGAGGCTGGCCTCGAACCCGGATCCTCCAGTCTCAGCCTCCCAAATGCTGGGATTACAAGCATGCGCCACCTCGCCCGGCTGGATTTTCTTCCTCTTTATCTCTCAACCCGGGCTCACTCCTCAGATCTTTATCTACACTTGTTCCTTAGTTGCTTTATCTACACTTGTTCCTTAGTAGATATTAAATAAGAAAAAACAAAACCCCAAAAAACAGTTTGCTGGGTGTGGTGGCGCATGCTTGTAATCCCAGTGCTTGGGAGGCTGAGACTGGAGGATGGCAGGTTCTTGTCCAGCCTCAGGAACTTACTGAGACCCTGTTTTAAAATAAAGAATAAAAAATAGGGCTGGGAGTGTAGCTCAGAATGCTCCTGGGTTCAATCCCAGTACTACAAAAAAAAAAAAAAAAAAAAAAAAATCTCACAAACCGGGTGTGGTGGTGCACACTTGTGTACTTGGGAAGCTAAGACAGGAGAATCTGGGTTCAAGGCCAGCCTCAGCTCCTTAGTGAGGCCCTCTGCAACTGTGAGATCCTGTTTCAAAATATAGAATAAAAATAGGGCAGAGGATGTAGTTTGGAGGTAGAATGCCCCTGGGTTCAATTCCCAGTACTGCAAAACAAAACAAAACAAAAAACTCACAAAACCAGTTTAATGGCTTAACCAACTATATTCAAAGGATCCCAAGTTTCTCTCTCTAGTTCCGATTCTCCGGACTCATGTATCTAACTGCTTCCTTGACAATTCACTAGTTCGATGTCTGGAGGCGTCTCAGTCTTAACCTATCCAAAACACAGGTCCTGACTTGGGTTCTGTCCACTCTGCCCAGCCTGCTTCTCCACCAGTCTTCTGTCTCAGCCACGGTACCACCACCTATTCGAAAGTTCAAGCTAGCAACTTGGAACTCACTCCAGAAACCTCGTATCCTCACCCTCCTGCCGCTCCACCATGAACTCCCATTCAAAACATATCTAGGAAATAAAACCAGCATGTCAAAGGGTCCCCGGCGTCCCCAAGTTCATTGCAGCACTGTTCATGATAGCCAAGATATGGAATCAACCTAAGTGCCCATCAATGGATGAATGGGGAAGAGACTGTGACTATATATATGACTATATATGTGTGTGTGTGTGTGTGTATCATGCACATATATGTACATATACCCCAGCCCTATTTTATTTTTTATTTGGAAACAGGGTCTTGCTAAGTCGCTGACAGTCTCACTAAATTGCTGGAACTGGCTTCAAACCTACGATCCTCCTATCTCAGTCTTCAAAGTGCTAGGATTATAGGTGTGTACCACCACATCTGGCTTCGTTTGTGTAATTTGTGTGTGTGTGTGTGTGTGTGTGTGTGTGTGTGTGTGTGTGGTACTGGAAATTGAACCCAGAGGCATTCTACCTCTGAGCCATTCCCCAGCCCTTTTTATTTCTTTCTTTTGAAACAGGGTCTTGCTAGGTTGCTGAGAGTTTCACTAATTTGCCGAGGCTGTCCTCAAACCTGCGATCCTCTTATTTCAGCCTCTCATGTTCTGGGATCACGAGCGTGGGTCACCACACCTGATTTCATTTGTGTAATTTTGAAAAACTGATCCCATAGCAGTAGAGAGTAGAGTCATGGCGACCAGAGGCTGAGGAGGGAGAGGAAAGTAGAGAGGAAGAAAATGATGAACAGATACAAAATTATAGTTAGAGAGGAGAAATAAGTTCTGGGATTCTGTTGCACAATAAAGTGATTCTAGGTAACAATAGTGCATTATATATTTCCAAATAACTAGAAGAGAGGGTATGAGTGTGTGTGGCACTAGGGATTGAACCCAGGGGTGTTCTGAGCTCTACCCCAGCCCTTTTTATTTCGAAACAGGGTCTCACTAAGTTGCTGAGGCTGTCCTTGAACCTGTGATCCTTCTGTCTTAGCCTCCCAAGTACTGGGATTACCAGTCTGTGCCACCATGTCCTTTTTTAAGGTGGACTGGAGATTGAACCCAGGAGCATTCTACCTTTGAGCTACATCCTCAGGCCTATTTTATTTTATTTTTTTGCGGTACTGGGAGTTGAACTCAGGGGCATTCTACCTCCGAGCTATACCCCCAGCCCTATTTTTTTATTCTTTATTTTGAAACCGGGTCTCACTAAGTTGCGGAGTGCCTCACTAGGTAGCTGAGGCTGGCCGCGAACCTGGATCCTCCGGTCTCAGCCTCCCGAATGCTGGGATTACAAGCGTGCGCCACCACGCCCGGCTTATTTTTTATTTGGAAATAGGGTCTTTATAAGTTGCTGAGACCCTCGCCAAGTTGATGAAGCTGGCTTTGAACCTGTGATCTTCCTGTTTCAGCCTCCCAAATACTAGAATTACAGGTATGTGTCACTACGCCCAGCTTGTTATTTTATTTATTTATTTTTATTTATTTATTGTGGTACTAGGGATTGAACCCAGGGGCAGTCTATCTCTGGCCTATACCCCCAGCTATATTTTATTTTTATTTTGAAACAGGGACTCACTAGGTTGATGAGAGTTTCACTGCTTGCTGAGACTGTCCTCCAACCTGCGATCCTCCTATCTCAGCCTCCCCTCCCAAGTACTGGGATTACAGGTGTGTGCCACTACATCAGGATTTTATTTTTTATTTTTAAATAGGGTCTCACAAAGTTGCTGAGAGCCTCGCTAAGTTGCTAAAGCTGGCCTTAACTCTGGATCCTCCTGTCTCAGCCTCCCAGGTACTGGGATTATAAGCACCCACCCACACCTGGCTCATGCCACTATTTAAATGTTTGTTTTCAGCTCTACAAGGTCAAAGACTTTTCTTGTTCAGTCTTGTTCCTTCAGCACCTAGAATGAGCCTGGAATATGGCAGATTCTGAGGACATATTCAACTAATGAAATCAAGGAGTGAACGACAAAAGTATGGTGCATAACCTAAGGTGGAAAATTATACAACCAAAAACTCTATATAAACCTGCATAAATCAAAATAAGAACACACATTTCATGCAATATCAAGCAAAAAAAGCAAGTTTCAAACTGCTAGGTATACCCTGCCCCTATTTTGTAAAAGTTAAAAAAAAAAAAAAAGGAAGTATATACATGTACATTTGTGTGTATAACCACAAAAAAGGTGGGGGTCATGATAGGTTATTTTTACTTTTGAGCTTCTGTGTAAAATTTTTCAAGCTGTTGCTCTTTAGTTAACACTTAAATACTAGGTGGGAGCTTTGACACGCCTATTACCCACCACTGCCCTATCACCTTCACCGTGACCCCCACTCCTGAGCAGCTCTCATGCCCAAGGCTTCCTTCTCTTTTGCACCCTGGTCTTGTGATTATCTGGCCAGAGGCCGGCCATCCCTGTCTTCTCTGACTCTGACCTGTGGCCTCCCAGAGGTCTCCCAAGCCCCTCCAGGAGCTCTTGATCCTGTCTGTCCCCTGACTTGCCCAGCCTAGACCTGCCTCCATCTCCCCGGACCTGCAGAATGGGCTGAGGGTAGGGGCATCAAATGCTGGAGCATCCCCCACCACCGAGGTCTGCCTGGCTAACCTGCCGCCGCGCCTCCTCTGCGTGCCCCGTGCCCACTTCTCTGCGGCACCTGCTCTAACTCTGTTGCAACTTGTTCGCTTACCTGCCTGCCCAGCTTGCATGGTTTTGTTCCCGCAGCCCCGTGGGTGAGGAACTGTCATTGTCCCTGCCTAGGGAGCAAACTGAGGCCTGGAAAGGAGACGTGACTTGATCAAGACAGAGTCAAAAGATGATACAAGTAGGACTTGTGTCCAGGCAGTCTGGCACTAAAAGTCCTGGTCTGGAATTTCTAGAAGTTAGGAAGTTAGAAAAGGAAGGAAGGAATGCTGGAAGGAAGTGAGGATATAAATTGGGAGAAAATAGCCAGGCGTGGTGGCGCACGCTTGTAGTCCCAGAACTTGGGAGGCCGAGACAGAGTATCGCAGGTTCAAAGCCAGCCTTGGCAATTTAGCAAGACCTTTTACAGCTTAGTGAGACCCTATTTCAAAATAAGAAATAAAATCAGGCTGGCAATGTTGTTCAGAGCTAAAATGCCCCTGGGTTCAAACCTTAGTTAGTCATACACACACACACACACACACACACACACACACACACACACAGGTTCAATCCTTAGTCAGTCACACACACACACACACACACACACACACACACACACACACACACACGCACGCACACAAATAAATAAATTGGAGGAAAAGAAATTGGGCAGTGACAAGGAAAATTGCTGAGATGAAATTGGGCAGTTAGTTGGAAGGAAAAAAAGGAGAGAGAAGAGAAAGAACTTTAAGAAAGAAAACTAAGAAAGAAGAAAAGAAAGGGAAGGAGGAAAGGGAAGGGCATGAGGACGGAAGGAAAGTGAAGAGGTGGTTAGGAAGGAGATGAGCCAGGTGACCTGTTAGCCAGTCCAGCAGACCAGGCAGCGCTCGGGCGGGGGTCCTGCTCCCCGGCGAGCCTCTCACCTCGACACTCTGGGGCCCAGCGCAGGTTCTGAGCAGCTCTGCCCTCTCTCTCTGCATGGTCCTTCTGACCTGAAACCCAGCCCTGACTTGCTCAGCAATCTTCCCAGGCTGGAGCGACCTGTCACCCACTCGCCGGGCTCTCAAACTGGCTGGAGTTCAACAGCCCAGCCCTGCCAGCTGAGAGCTGGCTTCAGGGCCTTCCAGTTACTGATTAACCGCTGGACAGAATCACCAAGCTGGCGGCACCCACTGGCTGCTGGACAGCCCTGCCCTGGGGACCCTCTGAACTTTTAAGAGCAACTGCACGACTGAAGTTGTGTGACCTTGGGCAAATGACTTCAGCTCCTAGAGCCTTCGTGTGGACTGGTGACGGTGGTGTGTGTCCTGCCTTGAGGGTGGGTTTCTCAAGCCCCTTTTTGGTGTGTGTGTGTGTGTGTGTGTGTGTGTGTGTGTGTGTGTGTGTGTGATACTGGGGTTTGAACCCAGGGGCATTCTACCTCTGAGCTACACCCTCAGCCCAATTTTATTTTTATTTTGAAACAGGGTCTCACCATGTTGATGAGAGTCTCACTACTTGCTGAGGCTGTCCTTGAACCTGCAATCCTCTTGTCTCAGCCTCCCAAGTACTGGGACAAGTACTGGGATTACAGATTGTGCCACCACACTGACTTTTGTATTTTGAAATAGGGTCTTACTAAGTTGCTTAGGGCCTCACTAAGTTGCTGAGGCTGGCCTCGAACCTGTGAGCCTCCTGTCTCAGCCTCCTGAATACTGGGGTTCCAGGCGTACACCACCATTCCTGGCTTCTGAAGCCCCTTTCAATCCTGTCACATTTCCATTGTCTGAAATTCCCTCCCAGAGACAAGCTCAAGTGCCGACTCTTCTTCATGGGCTTCCCTGATGCCACCCGCTCAGTCGTTGAGCCTGGACAACTGGCACCCGGGAGCCTTGTCTCACATAACTCTCTTTTTCATTCCTTTCCCGATGGGGGCCACCAGTCTGTGTCATCCTTGGAAAGAAGGAGGACGGTAAAACGCCATGTCCCTGGGGTGCCCGGGTCCATTCCCAGGAACCTAGCCAAGTTAAGGAAACACTGAGAGCAAGCCTGGGCCAGAATGTCCACATAAGTATATCTCGAGCTGGGCGTGGTGGCGCACACTTGTAATCCCAGTACTTGGGAGGCTGAGACAGGAGGATCTCAGGTTCAAAGCCAGCCTCAGCAACTTAGGGAGGCCCTCCACAACTTAGTGAGATCCTATTTCAAAATGAAAAGATAAAATCGGGCTGAGGGTGTAGCTCAGAGGTAGAATGCCCCTGGGTTCAATCCCCAGTACCACCAAAACATTAAAAAAAAAAAAAAAAAAAAAAACCAAAATGGAAGGACACTGGCTTTCCCTCATGCAGCTGGGAGTCGGGGCCAGTTAGCGCCATCAGTAGAGGGCTGCTTTGCGGCAGGCATGCCGGTTTCCTTGGGAGGCTGGTCAGACAATGGGACAAAGCAAGCTGAGCCAGCGATGTCGCTGCTTCTGCAGCCTGATATAAAGCCTCTCTCCCTGCGGTAACTGGCGTGCAATTGAGGGCACCGTGGAGATGACAAGTGACACTTGTCCAGACGGCCGCCACTGTGCAAGGCATTGTGGGGGAGGGAGATGCCATTTCTGAGTAACTGAGGGACAGAGGTGTTGTCTGTTTAGCCTGTCACCACTGACCTTCCCCATAAGTATTTTTCAATAAACATTATAGCCGGGCGTGGTGGCACATAACTATAATCCCAGGATTTGGGAGGCTGAGAAAGGAGGATTGCAGGTTCAAGAACAGCTTCTGCAACTTAGCGAGACTCTGTTTCAACAAACAAATGGCTTGGGGGGTATCTCAGAGGTAGAATGTCTCAGGGTTCAATTCCCAGTACCACAAAAAAATAAGAGAAAAAAGAAACCTTATGTCTTGCATGCCATCTCTGGGTACTTTCTTTGGTCTCTCAGCAACCTATCCAGTGCCGTAGCACAACTGGGCTGAGGATGGTGCAAGCCTCTGTGCCTAGCCCTTCCGTGGACACTTGCAGAGACGGGCAGCTCTTTTTGTCCTGAGACAACCTCATTTCTGGACACCTCCACCCAGCTCTTGTGCTGAGCCAGTGTCTGCCACCCAAAGCTCACTTGCCCTGGCGCCACCCTGGGACTGTCCTGGGAGGAAAATCACAGCCGAGTTGAGATCCATGCCCTGCTCTGTCCTTTGGAGATCTGAGTCTCAGGAACCAGGCTGGGCTGTTCCCAGGTCACATGGAAGTCTTCCTTCCTTCCTTCCTTCCCTTCCTTCCTTCCTTCCTTCCTTCCTTCCTTCCTTCCTTCCTTCTTTCCTTCCTTCCTTCCTTTTGTACTGGGGATTGAACCCAAGGGCATTCTACCTCCAAGATAAACCCCCAGTTCTATTTTATTTTTATTTGCAAACAGGATCTCACTAGGTTGATGAGGGTCTCACTACTTACTGAGGCTGTCCTTGAATTTGCAATACTTCTGTCTTAGCCTCCCAAGTACTAGAATTACAGGCGTGCATCACACACCTGGCTTTTTTTTTTTTTTTTTTTTTTGTACCAGGAATAGAACCCAAGGGCATTCCACCTCCAAGCTATGCCCCAGCCCAATTTTATTACTATTATTTTTTAAATTTTAAACAGGGTCTCACCAAGTTGCTGACAGCCTCACTACATTGCTGAGGCTGGTTTGGAATCTGCCATCCTCCTGTCTCAGCCTCACAAGTACTGAAATTACAGGTGTGCACCACCACACAGGACTTTGGAAGGAAGGCTTTCTTGAGATTGATCCAAAGCTGTCCAGGCCGGGGGTTCTAATTCAGGGCAGGGGCAGGGCTGGCCCACTGGACGATGGGAAAATCTCTGCCCAGGGGCTCCTCTGTAGTATGCGCCTCGGAGTCTTGACTTTCACTCTGCTTCCAGTATCGCCTTTCCATTAAAACGTCAGCAAGTTAACAGTCAGGTCTTGTGCCTTCAACATTGACTGCCTGATGCTCTGCGGGGGAGTCCTCCAGGGCTGCACACCCCCCTCCGCCGACACACACAGCAGCGCGTGCCTGGCCCTGGCCCAGAGAGGGGAGGTGGCCGGCCGGCGTGCACAGAGCAAACGAGGACAGCACCCAGCTCCCGCCCTTCCACCGATGCTGCAATCCTCCTCCCTGCGCCCCCAGAGCTGGTTTTAACAAACCCACACAGTGGGACCGATTGCACAAACTATCCAAGAATTTCAACACGGAGAAGAAGGTCAAATAAAAAGTGAAAGCTCCAGTACTTGGGAGGCGGAGACAGAAGTATCCTAGGTTCAAGAGCAGTGCACAGTAACTTAGTGAGACCTGTTTCAAAATAAAATAGGACTAGGGGTGTGACTTAAAGGTAGAATGCCTCTGGGTTCAATCCTCAGTAGTATAAAAAAAAATTAAAAGCGAAAGCTTCCCTTCTAAAACCTCATTTAATTTCATTTCCAGAGGTGAATGCTGTTAATTAAAAGATTTTGGTCTATCCCCTAATCTATATATCTGCCTACATTTTTTTCCCCAGAAAATTGGGCCATACTATACATGGTATTCAGCAATTCTTTTCTTTATCATGCATATATATTTGCATGTTAACACAGATCGAACTCCCTTCCTTCCTTCTTCCTTCCTAGTGGGGATTGAATCCAGGGGTATTCTACCTCCAAGCTACATCCCCAGCCCCATCCCCTTTTTAATTTTGAAACAGGGCCTCTCTAAGTTGCTGAAGCTGGCCTTGAACCTGAAGGAAGATCTTCCTGTCTCAGCCTTCCAAGTACTGGGATTACAGGTGTGCACCACCATGCCTGGCCTAAACTTTTTCTTTAACAGCTGCCTCACACTGCATAGCATAGGATTAATTTCATGACCCTATTTCCTGTCCCTTTACTGGTGGACACTTGGGCCAGTTGCTACCAACATGGCTGGCCACCAACAGTGCTTGAACTTGCCCTCCTTCTCAAAGATGTCATCGTCAAGGCCACTCGCATGGTGACATATGCATCTGCTCTTGAGCATCTTCTCTTCCTTCTTCTTTCCCTCTCCACTCTCCTGAGATGGATTTTGTGGTTCCAGTATGAAGGTCAAAGATGTTCTTAGGAGCCAGGCCTGGTGGCCCACATTTGTAATCCCAGTACTTGGGAGGCTGAGACTGGAGGATCTGGGTTCGCGGCCAGCCTCAGCTACTTAGTGAGGCATTCCTCAACTTAGTGAGACCCTGTTTCAAAATAAAGAATAAAAAATAGGGCTGGGGGTATAGCTCAGAGGTAGAATGCCCCTGGATTCCATCCCCAGTACTGTAAAACAAAAACAAAAACAACAAAAAACCCCAACATTCTTAGGTAGTGGGATATGGTATCACACACATGTAATCCCAGTACTTGGGAGACTGAGGCAGGAGGATCACAGGTTTGAGAACAGCCTCAGCAATGTAGCAAGACTCTCAGCTAACTAGTGACACCCTGTTTTAAAACAAAACACAACAATTTTTTTTTGTGGCACTGGGGATTGAACCTAGGAACATTCTACCTCTAAGCTATACACCCATCCCAATTTTATCTTTTATTTTGAAATAGGGTCTCACTAAGTAGCTGAGGCTGGCTGAGAACCTGCAATCCTCCTGTCTCAGCCTCTCAAGTAGTGGGATTACAAGTATGTGCCACCATGCCCGGCTCAAAGTTGTTTTTTGATGGAATGCATTATGAGGAAAGGCACATGGTTGGTAAAAGTTTGAAAGCATCTATTTTTACAAATGTTCTGCTTCCACACTTGATTGACTACTTGGTTTCTCTTCTTTAGAACTGTGGAAACACTGCTCCACTGTCTGGTTTCACGTACGGCTATTGAGAAGTCCAATACTCAGTCCCTTTGGATAAGACCTATCTTATTCTCTCTGAAAGCATTTAGGGTCTTCTTTTTGCCCTCATCCTTCAGATATTTCACACTAGTGTAGCTCGGTGTCATTCCTTTTACACCCCGTGTGCTGGGCATGCAGTGTAACATCTCAAGTGGGAAACTAGTGTCTTTCCAATCTAGTAAAGTTCCTACTTTTTATGTTTTTGTGGGTTTCTTTTCTTTTTTTCTTTTTGGTACTGGAAGTTGGACCCAGAGGCATTCTACCTCTGCCCTATACCTTCAACCCTATTTTATTTTTAATTTTGAAACAGGGTCTCACTAAATTGCTGAGGCTGGACTTGAACCTGTGATCCTCCTATCTCGTCCTCCCAAGTACTGGGATTACAGGTGTGTATCACCATGCCCGGCTTCTTTGTATGTTTTTGATTGATATAATTTGCTTTCTCTGGGTTGGGGATGTAGCTCAGTGGTAGAGTGCATGTCTAGCATGCTTGAGATCCTGGATTCAACCCTCAACACCACAAAATAATAATAATAACAGAGGCAGAGGCAGGCATGCTGGTGTACACCTGTAATGCCACTACCTGGGAGGCTGAGATAGGAGGATTGCAAGTTTGAGGACAGCTTCTGCAACTTAACAAGATCCTGTTTCTTTCTTTTCTTTTTCTTTCTTTTTTTTTTTTTTTTTTTTTTTGGTGTGTGTGTGTGTGTGTGTGTGTGTGTGTGTGTGTGTGTGTGTTGCTGGTAATTGAACTCAGGGGCATTCTACCAAGCCACACCGCCAGCTCTATTCTTTAATTTTTATTTTGAAACAGGGTCTCACTAGGTTGATGAGAATCTTACTACTTGCTGAGGCAATCCTCGAACCTGCAATTCTCCTGTCTCACCCTCCCAAGTACTTGGATTACAAGCACGCACCACCACACCTGGCAATAGGACCCTGTTTCAAAACTAAAAATTAAAAAGGGCTGGGGATGTTGCTTGCCCCTTGGTTCAATCTCTAGTACCAAAATAATGATGATAATAATAACAATGATAATAATTTGCTTTCTTTGTTCTCTCTTTCTAGAATTCAGACTAGTTGTATATTAAACCTCTAGATAGTCTTTTGACTTTTAATCTTTCCTAATTTTCATTTCTTTTTCTTTCTTTTTTTTTTTTTTTTTTTTTTGTGATACTAGGGATGGAACCCAGGGACATTCTATCTCTAAGCTATAGCCACAGCCCTACTTTATTCTTTATTTTGAAACAGGGTCTCATTGCATTGCGGAAGGCCTTACAAGTTGCTGAGGTGCGTGAACCTACGATCTTCCTGTCTCAGCCTCCCAAGTACTGGGATTACAACGGTGCACCACCACACCCAGTGGGTCTTTTTTTGGGGGCGGGGGCAGGGATGTTTGGTGGTACTGGGGATCAAACCCAGGGGCATTCTACCTCAAAACTATACCCCCCAGCCCTTTTTATTTTTTGTTTTGAAACAGGGTCTTGCTAGGTTGACTGAGAATCTAAGTTGCTGAGGCTGTCCTTGAACCTGCAATACTTCTGTCTTGGCTTCCCAAGTATTGGGATTACAGGTGTGTGCCACCATGCCTGGCTATTTCTTTGATTTTTATTTTGTTTTCTGGGCAATGTCCTTAACTTTATATTTCTAACCTTATGTTGAACTTTTATTTCTGCAATCGCAACTTAAATTTCCAAAAGCCTTTCCTTGGGTTTCACTGTTTCTTTTCCTTTCATTGCAGTCATGGCTGGTGAAAGCTCAGCTTCTGTTGAGGGGAAGGGCCGACTCTTCCACTGTAACAGGAAAGCAGGAGGGGAGGGTGGGCGTTGGGGGGGGGTGCACAGATGAGGTGGCAGAAGGTAGAGGTGTCCCTGCTATGACTTCCACCTTCTCTGTGACATAGGTGGCGATGGCATGAGGTAGGAGTTAGGAAGCATGAAGAGAGAAGTCAGAGCAAAGCTCCCCCACTTCAGCTGCCTCCTAGGTAGCCCGAGGGCTCAGTTCACACCAAGGCAAGAGGTTATCCATCTATCAATGGTAAGTCAGGTAAGTTCCTGATCAGAGTGGAAGATGGGCCCTTAGTTCCTCGCTTGGCGTTCTCCTAGCCAAGTGGTCTGGAAGGGCTGTGGGGCCAAGGGAGTAAAGACATTGGCGAGAAAGGGCTGCAGTGATGGAACGTGACATTTCTAGCACGTTCCCACCTGCTCGCCTTAAATTCTAACTTTTCAGGTTGATGTTTCCCCACCTGAAAGCTTGATGTTATTTTAAAAACTGGAGGCTTCATTGACTTCTCTGCCCATGGCCATTCATAAAATGCCGAGGAGCAGGGTCCTTCCTCATGCTGCTCCCTGGGCATTCCCTTGCTTGCATTTTCTTTTTCTTCTTTTGGTACTGAGCATTGAACTCAGGGACATTCCTCCTCTGAGCTCCACCCCAACCCATTTTTATTTATTTATTTATTTTTGCAGTACTAGGGATGGAACCCAGGGGCATTCTACCTCCAAGCTACACACCCAGCCCTATTTTTTTTTTTTTTATTCTTTATTTTGAAACAGGATCTCACTAAGTTGCTCAGGGCCTCACTAAGTAGCTGAGGCTGGCCGCAAACCTGGTTCCTCCCATCTCAGCCTTCCAAGTACTGGGATTACAAGTGTGCGCCACCATGCCTGGGCTCCATTTTTATTTTAAAACAGGGTCTTGCTCAGTTGTTGAGGCTGGCCTTGAACCTGCAATCTTCCTGTCTTAGCCTCCCAAGTATTGGGATTATAGGCGTTGCCACCATACCTGGCTCATTGCTTATACTTTCAATGTAGACAGGTAGACCCAGTTAACCTGATCTTTTTTTTTTTTTTTTTTTTTTTTGCGGTAATTGGGATTGAACTCAGGGGCATTCCTCCTCTGAGCTACACCCCCAGCCCTAGTTTTATTCTTTATTTTGAAAACGGGTCTCACTAAGTTGTGGAGGGCCTCACTAAGTAACTGAGGCTGCAAACCTGCTATCCTCCTGTCTCAGCCTCTCAAGTACACCACCATGCCTGGCTGTTGCCTATCTTTAAAATAGCATAAGAACTGATGAGGTAGCCTAGAAGTGGAAGGTTAGGTAGAAGGAGGATATCGGGAGAAGTCAGAAAAAATATAGTTTTAATATAGCCTTTTTTAAAAAATCTGGAGAGTTAAGCCAACTCCACCCCTTGAAAGCTTTTCTTTGTTTCGGCTCAAATGAGATGCACCGCCAAACTCCGGAAGAGCCCAGCCTTCACCTGAAGCCCACCTTTCGATCACCTGAAACCTGAGAGAGAGGGGCTGGAAAAGAGGACCCCGTCCTCTCTTATATCTCTCCGCACATCCACGTGTTCCCTCTCTTGCTCGGGGGACATGCCCTTGGACTTGGTCGGGTGACCCTTTCACTCCCCTTCCCTTTTTTCCCTTCCTCCCAGTTTTCCCTAAATTTTAATCCCCTTCCCTTTTTCCCTTCCTCCCAGTTTTCCTAAAATAAAACCTGCCAGATGTTTTGACTGGTATGTGTTGAAATTCTTTTCTTCACAATATCAAGAACCTGAATTTTTTGGGGGAACACGCCGCACCCCATCACAGAACCAGGACCTCTAACTCACAGCAAGGAGAGCACTTCACTGTCTTCAGCAAGAGCAGCACTGGCATTTGCTTAGTGTTTCCTGGATGTTTTACCAGGAAAACAGAAACACACACTGGCTGCATGTTGTCCGGTTGTTCAAATTTATTTATGTCATTTCAATACACTGACAAATCACACCGAATTTTGCTTGTAACTTTTTCTCTCTCAAGAGTCACTTGAGCTTAAACCAGAGGATTCTCTTAAAGCGCGCGCACACACACATACACACATACACACACATGGCAAGTACAAAAATGTAACCTCACCAAAGACCAAAGTGCATGTGAACGAAAGTGCAAACAGACTTCATTTTTCAAACCCTGGGACCATTCTCTGTGCCTCAGAAATTAGGCAGAAAGCTCGTCGCCGTCCTCAGCCAGGGCTGGGCCAGGGCTGGGCCAACGTGTGAGCGGCACCTGCTGCTGGAGAGCAGGGTGCAGGACTCTAGGCACCGCTGCCCACTCCCCCGCTGCCCCCAGGCTGGGGTGCAGCGATCTCACGAGGGGAGGGGACTCAGAGGGGTGGACAGCAGCAGACTTCTTCCCATTTTGTTACAATTTGGTGTCTTTCCAGAGAGTTCGAAGTTAGTGCAGAAAGCGCTGAGCCCTCCATGCTAGGAGGCCTCTGGTCTGCCTGGTCTTCCCCACAGGAAAGCAGTAGATGGCCGGCGGACCAGCATGGCAAAGGCTGCCCCAGCCCCTCTCCCCAGGAGGCCCTGGCCACAGAGTCAGTGAACCTCATGGGAGCCCATGAAGGACAGCTGTGAGGAGTTCCGCTGCCACCAGACAGCGGGATGAGAGAGGTGAGACTTGCTCCTGGTACTCAGCTCAGGAAAAAGCGGTGTCACCTCTGTAAGCCCAAACCTCCCCTGTGGCAGGGCTCGCCCAAGGTCCTCCCAGGAAGGCTGTGCTCAGAGCTACCTCCGAGGGCTGAAAGGGGAGGGACATGTGAAGCTCTGCGGAGGTCAGCGGGGGCCGAAAAGCTGAGTCTGGGCCACAGGGGAGAGGAGCCCTCAGGGCGGGGGCAGGAAATCAACAGAACTTCAAGTTTCCCACTTCTAAGGAAAAAATAAATAAAGCTTTATATTTTAACAATGATAGCCCTTGACATCTCCCCAACACTGACCCTCACATCTGCACCCTGTCAGACACTTCTGAGAGAGTGCTGTGTACACACACACACACACACACACATACACACACACGCACACACACACACACACACACACACACACAATCACATGACAGCGAAGGGGCCTGGGGAAGGACCCCTGGCTCCACAGCCTGCAGACCCATCTCAGCACCTGGGGGCACGGAGCTTGGCTCTGGCGCCTCATTCCACGTGGGGTAGGTTCCTGCAGGGGGCGCTGGCTCTCCCCAGCAGGCAGGCAGGGAGGCAGGTTTGGCAGTGGCTTGGTGGAGGCCAGTCCTGACTTGGACAGAGAAGTCACCGTCTCTGAGTCCCAGCAGGGACCCAACTGGCAGTGCGAGAGGTGGCGAGTGGCAAGACAGGCTGAAGGGACCCGGAGGATTCAGACACAGGAGCGCTCCCCTCCCCAACTCTCAGCCTCAAGTGGTCTGCGTGACACCCCTCAAGAGCCAGGGGTGGACATTGAAGAACGGACAGAATGTGACGCCATGGACAGAAGGCTACGTTCTCGTGGCGGGAGGCCTGGCGGGCATGCGGCCCCTTGATCCCATGGGCAACACTGTGGCTGGGACCCACAGCCGCAGAGTGTTCTCTCTCTCTCTCTCTCTCTCTCTCTCTCTCTCTCTCTCTCTCTCTCTCTCTCTCTCTCTCTGTCTCTCTGTCTGTCTGTCTCTCTCTCTCGGATGTTGGTGACACCATGCCTGCTGCAGCTGCCCTCTGGCCGCAGACCCGTGATTGTCTGGCATACTCTTGAGCTGGTCTCTTGGCCCAGGGCAGGACCAGGCTTCCTCCTCCCAGACCCAATGCAGAAAGCATGCACGGGGAATGTCGGTGACCCGCAGCCTCTGCCAGCTGTAGCACAGGCTCCAACCACCTGCTCGCTCTGCTGGAGCCAGGACCCAGCACGGGCCGCGAACTCGCCAAGTGCTCCAGGGCCAGGACCTGGAGAAGTGGCTCTGCGTCTCCTCCCCTGCTGGGCAGAAGGAGAAAGGCGGCCAGAGGCTCCCAGTGGCCTCATGATGACATGTCTCTGAGGTTTACACATCTACGGGGGAAGAGTGACGGGGTCTGGCTGGGCCACAGCTGGGGGCACCGCCCAAGAAACCAGGTGGCAGAATAAGGGCCACAAAACCAGGGGGCAGAAAGGGAGTAGGTGCCTTTTTTGCATAAATGTCTGTAACAGGGTCGCTTCTAGGTAGCAAGAAAGGGGCCGTGGAGTTGCCAAAAAGGAAAAAGGGCCACGGACTGGGGGACTCTCGCTCTTCTAGACTCTTCTTCACTGCTAAGAAGAAGACCCTTGGGTGACAGAATAGTCAGCTAGAGATGTGGGGTTGCCCTCAGCAGGGCACCTCCGACCCATTCCACAGTAATGTCCCCCGCCCAGTCACACCCTCACCAGCACACCAGGAGGCACCTGAGCGCCAGGACTCGGGGCCAGGGCTCCTCTGCTCCCAGGCCCCTCCCAGGAAGGACCAGCCCTGGCCAGGTAGAGAGGGTGGGGGGCTCGGGTTGGGTGTAAGGAAGTGTCGGTTGGAGAGGGGGGCCCAGCAAGGACGGAGGAGGGCCCAGCCCCGGGACAGGGACAGTCACTTTAAGGTGTCATCAGCATTTTTGAACATGAGAATGGAGTTATAGATCTTCAAGGCTGGGCCCAGCTTGACGCTCATGATCTTCACAATGTCCGCCTGTGTCAGCAAAAGGAAGGCCTCGCCGTCAATCATCTGAGGGGTCGGGGAAGGGAGGCGGAAGGCGGAGAAGGTGGAGGGGTCATGGGGAAGGGGCGGGGTGCAGGGGCGTGGGGAGGGGAGAAAGAACACAAGTGAAGGAGATGATATAAGTGGGGGAAGGCAAGGAGCAGGGGGAAGGGAAGAGGAAGGACGAGGAGAGAGGAGAAGGGAGGGAGAAAGGAGAGAAGGAAGACAGCAATGGAGATAGAGAAGGAAAGAAAGATGCCACTGGTCCCCCACATCACACACTCTCCGTCCTGTGTCCGCCTCCCAAGTACTGGGATTACAAGTGCGCACCACCACACCTGGCTGGTATTTTATACTTTAACTGAAGTGTCAGGTGCAAGGGTTGAGTGTGTACCTGTTATAAAACTTGGGGTGTTGTACTTTCAAGATGACTGCATTCAGCGCTTCATGCATTATATCTCAACTAAAGACTAGGGGGAAATAGCTCAGGGGAAAGCACATACTTGGTATGCACAAGGCCTTTGGTTCAAGCCTCAGCACCAAAGCAAACCAAACCAACCAACCAAACAAAAAACCTATCTAGGGGAGCAGCAGAGAGCACTGGAAACAGGAGTCCAGCTCAGACACACACATGGTGAGAAGGCCAGAGAAGCACCCAGAACGGGAAGAGCTGGGCTCCACCACACAGGATCAGAGGAACATGGCTGCACTGGGCCTGGATAAAGACATTCCCATCGCTGCCTACTTCAAGTCAGGAGCTCGTAAAGAGCTCACTCCTCTTTCCCTGGAAGAATGCCAAGCTAGGTGTGGGGGCGCACGCCTGCCATCCTAGTACTTGGGAGGCTGAGACAGGAGGATCGCAGGTTTGCGGCCAGCCTCAGCAACTTAGCAAGACCCTCAGCAACTTAGGGAGACCCTGTTTCAAAGTAAGAATAAAAATGGCTGGGGGTGTGGCTTCGAGGTAGCACGCTCCTGGGTTCAATCCCCTGTACCAAAATTAAAATAAAAAATGGCTAGGAGCCAGGTGTGGTGGCACATGCCTGTAGTCTCAGTACTTGGGAGGCTGAGACAGAAGGATTACAGGTACGAGGACAGCCTCAGCAACTTAGCAAGATCCTCTGTAACTTAGTGAGACCCTGTTTCAAAATTAAAAAAATAAAATAGTGCTGGGGGTGGAGCTCAGAGGTAGAATGCCCCTGGGTTCAATCCCCAATACCATATATACACAGAAAATGGCTAGGAGTGTAGCTTGGAGGCAGAATGCCCCTGGGTTCAATCCCCAGTACAAAAAGAAAAAGAAAAAGAAAGAACACTTTAGTTGGGTGTGGTGGCGCATGCTTGTAATCTCAGCATTTGGGAGACTGAGACCAGAGGATCTGGGTTCGTGGCCAGCCTCAGCTACCTAGTGAGGCACTCCGCAACTTAGTGAGACCCTATTTCAAAATAAAGAATAAAAAATAGGGCTGGGGGGTATAGCTCGGAGGTAGAATGCCCCTGAGCGCAATCCCCACCAGTACCGTAAGAAAAAAAAAAGAACAAACACTTTAATTTACTGACCATTACGGGCTAATTTTGGCCAACACAAGGCTGGGCAGAGAGCAGAGGACTGAGTGGAATCCTGTCTCCAGGATGTGGTTTCCTTCCTGAAGGTGATGTGGACCCAGCATCCCCAAGGGGAGCCACAGTCCACGCCAGGCTCTTCGCAGAGACGCGGGTCACTGTGCCTAGTCTCGCACAGCTGGGGCAGCACTGGTGCGGACAGGCACCTGCTTCCTGCCGGATCAATGACACGGTGACCTTGCCTCTGCCCCTACTCCGCACGCGCACCTTACCTCATCTTTGAAGAGGCGTGCTTGGTCCTCGCAACCTGTCAGGGTCTGCACGAAGCCGGAGACCTTAGAAAGCAAAGACAAGTGCTGACGAGGGGAGAGGTGGAGAGGGCTGGCCTAGAGGGCTTGGTGGCAGCTGGGCCGTGCCGGCACTGTTCTCTCTCATCAGCTCAGAGGATCCGTGCGTCTCTGTACGGTGAGGCCGCTTGTTTCTGAGGCCCAGGGCTGCCTCCTGTCTCCCCTGGCCCCTTTCCAGCTGAGCTAGCAGCACGTCCATCTGCTGTGATGGGCCTATGGGGCCGCATCTCAGCCAGCCTGCTGACCTGCCACACGGGACTATGGACAGGAGGGGCAAGCAGGAGGGACGGGCAGGAGTGCTATGGGGTCCCCCTGCCAGGGTGTGGGCAGGAGGCTGAGGAAGGGCTGCTCACCTCCTCGATGGTCCACTTGGAGACAGTGGAGGCCGAGATGCCTGCCACTCCCGGCAGGAGCTTGCAGTGCTGCTCCCAGCACAGGGACAGCGAGCGGTCAGGGTGTGTCGACAAGGCCGACAGGAAGGACTGGCGCATGGCGTCTGCAGTGAGATCTGGGAAGCAGAGGCAGAGGCTGGCGGGTCGGTGCCGGGGACCACTCACAGCCCTGCCACACGGGGGCCACTTCTGATGGCCCGCAGAGCCACGAGGGTGACCTGCGCTCCTGACTCCTCACCTGGGGCTGCTCCTTCTGGCCAGGGGGGTCCCTCACTTACAGATTCTGGGGTCAGCTGTTGGAGTGACCCTTATCTTGTCCATCTGAGGCTCTGCAAGGAGGCTCACTCGGAGGACAGCCCCTGCAGCGTCTAAGACGCCATTCTCTAGCTGCCTTGCATCAGAGTTGACCCCGAATGCAGACACGCTCAGCCCTGACATCAGAGGTGCCTTCTGTTCGCCCTTCTTTCCTGAGTCCTCTGGGCCCTGAGCTGCTAGCTCTCAGAGCCAGGGTGATTCTGTCTCAGTTGCCCTGCTCTGCCTTCTCTGGCACTAGGGGGTGATCTAGGACCCCTTCTCCCTCCCCAGGTCGCCTGTCACTCTGCTTCCTGATGGACTGGGCAAGCCTGGCCTCTGACCTCCAGCCTCTCCTGGCTGTGTGGAGCTGGTGACTGACTCGGCGTTGGCCAGGCCTGGCCCCCGCTACCTCCCCCACCCCACTCATCACAGACCACCCTCCCCTTCTCCCTGAGCCCCGCCCTGATTCCCACGCTCCTTACGCTCGACTGGGGCCTTGGGGATCCCATCACGGCCCCACTGACTGAAGCTCTTCTGCAGCTCCTCTCCCTAACTGCCCTCTGCTCATCTGCCTAACCGAGCACCTGCCTCCTGAACAGCCCCCGGTGTCTCCGAGAAGCTGCTTCCCCCACACCATTGGCCAGCTGCCCAGTGGCCCCCAGGCATCTCCCCTGGGATCTCCTAGCACCTCTTGTCCACCCTGGCGCTCCTCCTCTGGAGCCCTGGGTCTGGTCCTCCTCACAGCCTGGGGTGGGCTTGGGCCAGCACCAGGTTAGTCTGCAGCATCCCTCATCTTCCTCCCCAGGGCGCAGCCAGGCTCTCACAAGGGAAGTTACAGCCTTTTATCCAACCTCCCAGCTGCAGGCCAGAGGCGGCTCCCCTTGTTCTTTTGAACAGCTCACACTCCTGGGGTCTTCGCAGCAAGCAGAGCCAAGCTCTGTTTTCCCAGGCAGCCCCTGCCAGGGAACCCTCGCCAGCAAACCAGGAGCCTGCACTGAGGAGGTCTCATAGGGATGATAATCTCCCCCAGAAGGCTGGGAGGGACCAGTGTGCCTTTTGGGTGAGGGACCAGCCAGTAGAGCAAGGGAGCCATACACAGAGGTCAGAAACCCAGGCTCTGTCCTCGGCTTTGTCACTGAAGAGCCTCCCAGTGTCCAGAGAGTCCTTCCTCCAAACCTTGGGCCAGTCTCAGCCCTGGGGAAAAAACTTGGTAAGAATTCTACATGGTTGGTCGGTGAGCGCCCTCTGGGGGTCAGATCTGGGTCCTGCAATGGGGGCTGACCAGGCACCCAAGGAAGTTTGATCCTCCCAGGTCTTGTCTGAGGGCCTAGAGGCCGTCCAAGGTCTTCCTCACTCAGGCCTGAGCCTGCAGGAAGAGCTTTCTGTTCCTACCAAGTGGACACAGTATGGAAAGGCAGCCAGAGAATCAGACAAGAGATTTGGACTAATAACGACACCTGCAGGTCCCTGCGCTGAGCACTCTACGAGGAGTCTCATTTAGGTCTCTCCACACACCACGAGTGATGCTATCATTCTCAGCATCTGACAAACGCGGGCGCTGAGGCTCGGGAAACTTAGAGGCAGAATGGAGGACCGGGGAGGCTCACCCATGGCAAACAGACCTTGTTAGGACATCAAGGAGGTGGCCACCTGCAAGCCAGGGTGAGGCCACAAAAGACACAAGGCCTGACCCCTGGCTCCCGAATGGCAGAAGCAAGCATCTGTCGCCTGGGCACACAGTCTGCTGTGCTTTGTTATGGCGGCCCAGGAAAATGAATCCAAAGGGGACTGAGAAGTAAAGCGACCTTCCGTTAGGTGCTTCATGTCTATTATACGAGCAGCCTGTGGGTTCGAATCCCAGTCAGCCCCTTGCAAGGCAAACAACCTGGAGCCAATGACTTCACCCCGAGCCTCACATTCTCCTCTTAGACAAGCTACAGGATGCTCATGGAGTTGGGAAGCGTATACGTAAAGCTCCTGGCACCGTGCCTGGCCCATAGTAGCTGCTCAGTAAATGGTAGTAGTAAATGGTAGTTGTTTTAGGTTATTGACACTTGAAAGACATTTTAGGTTTTTTTTGGGGGGGGGGTGGTACTGGGGATTGAACCCAAGGGCATTCTACCTCTGAGCTACACCCCCAGCCCTTTTTGTTTTTTATTTTGAAACAGGGTCTTGCTAAATTGTTGAGGCTGGTCTCAAACCTGCAATCTCCTGTCTCAGCGTCTCAAGTACTAGGATTATAGGTGTGTGCCACTACACCCAAAAAAGGGGCATTTTTTTGGGTGAGTGAGTATGAGTGTGTGTGTGTGTGTGTGTGTGTGTGTGTGTGTGTGTTGCTAGGGATGGAACCCAGGGCCTTCCACATGCTAGCAAGTGCTCTACCATCGAGCTACATCTCTCATCTGAAAAGCAGGCTTTATCCATGTTTTCACGTTAAGGAAACCGAGGCTCAGAGGTGTTAAGCCACTTGCTCAAGGTCTCACTGCTGGAAACTGACAGCCGTGGTCTCCTTCCCAGGAAGCCTAGAGTCCGAGCAGAGCAGAGCTGGGGCGTCCTCCTGCTTCACAGTGGGGGGCCAGGGGCCCGCGGAGGCCTGGTGCCCTGTCCACACTCACAGTGAGGCCAGGGGACTGGAGCCCCGGGTCATTCAAGGCCCCCGCCTGGGCTCTTGCCACTGCTCTGTCGTCTCAGTAGATCCCAGAGGAAGGCTCCTGCCCGGCTTCTCCTGCTCTGAGCATCCCTGGGGCTCATCCCACCAATTCCAGAGAACCCTGCCTGCAGGCACTTGGCAGAGGGACACGGAAGCTCAGGACCCAGGCTTACTCTGGAAATCGTCCTGTGGAATCTTCCGAAACTTTGGAGGGCGTCCGATCCTGGAGAGAGAGGGACCAGGGCCGTGGCAGGGGATCAGTGTCTGGCCCAAGAGGACAGGAGGCCCCGCATCCCCAAAGCCCCGGCCCTGACGCCTTGGCCTCCGCACCGGCCATGATGGCGTGCCTTCTTCCTCGGGGACAAGGTGGAGAGGTTCTTCTTCCGCACCGAGGCCTCGGTGTCGGACAGCTCTGCTTTCAGCCGGCTCTGGTTCCGCTCAGCCAGTGGGCAGCCCGAGAGGCAGTGGTGAGCCGTGAACTTGCCTGTGACGTGGCCAGAGCCGTCGCAGCCAGGAGTGGGGCACTTCCTGGGGAAGAGGGAAGCTTATGTTGGGCTGAGACACTTGGCCCCACTCAGCCCTCCCCAAACCCTGGCCCTATTTAGAAGGTCTTGGTGGCCCTCGATGGACCTCACTCGGCAGGTGCCTGGCCGGCGGCGGGGGTCTCCTGGCAGGAGGCCTCCACTCACCGGTGGTGAAAGCTGTATTTGTTGGGCCTGGCTTGGGGCAGGCTCCTACAGCTGAGAGTGGGGCAGGCCCCAGGGGAGGCGGAGCTGGGCTCTCTGGACCCTGGAGGAGCAGGAAGAGAAGTCAGAATGGAGTTCTAGGGATGGGGAATGGGGGGTGGGAAGGGACAGTGTCCATGCAGGAGGTCAGCACTGGGAGCTAGTTCCCTGGGGACGACGAGGCCCTGAGCTACAGGTTGTACCACCATTCCTGCTACGGACATCTGCCCGTCGCTGCGGAAGGAAGGCTTGGTTCTCAAATACTTTGCCGAAACCTGCAGCCCATGCCCTCAGTGTATGCCAGAAGCACTGCCCAGCGTAGCAAGCAGGTAATTCCGGTGTGTGTGTGGGGGGGGCTCGTGGCGCTCACTACAACCCCGAGGCTCTCTGTGCCAGACCTGGCGTGCGGGTCAGAGCCCCCTGCACAGGCTTACAGGACGGGAGAGTTGCCAGAGATTGCGGGGAAGGGAAGGGGGTCAGGAGTACACACGGAGCGGGGGCTCCAGAGGATGTCCTGTCTTGGAGCACCAGCCCGCAGGGTGGATGTCTGGGTGGTCGGCGTCCATCCAGAAGTCATAGCTGTGACTCCAGCCATCGAAGTGGAGCTGGGGAGGAAAGGCCCTTGGAGGTCAGGCATTCCCCATGGAGCAGAGCCCAGCCCGGCTGAAAGTCCTCTGGGCTCAGGAGGCTCTGCCCAGCCCTGGGCCTGTCAGAAGCAAGACAGAATGGGAGGACCACAGGACCAAGCCCACAACAGCTGGTCCTGGCCCACATTTACGACAGGCTTAACTCATTAAATGATTGGCGTCTCCCATCAATCCTTGGGAAGGACAAGGATTACGAGGCCTGTTTTATGGATGAGAAGATTAAAGGCCAGAGAAGAAAAGGGATTTAATCCAAGCCCACAAAAAGTAAGACACCAACAAGACAAGATCCAAGATCTCCAGCTTCCTATCTCCTGCCCTGCCCGTGACCTCTACCAGTCTACAGAATCCCTGCCCGACTGACCTGTCCACTGCCCCAGCCCTAGGGTCCCGGAGCCACCTTTATCCGATGGTCCTCCACATCCTCCACGCTGGCCACGCGAATCAGGGCTGGGTTCCTGCGGTCCACAGCTTCCAGCTTCATGTTGACCAGGAAGTTGTGAGGGGGGCGCTGCGGAGGGACAGGTGCTTTTCAGGCCAAAGCCCAGCTCGGCAGAGCGGTGGCTCCAAGAAAGGAGTCTAAGTGTTGGACCTGGAGAAATTGTGAGCCGCCCAAAGGGGAGGCCAGGGCCCTGTCCTGGCTGGCCCACAGCCCTATAGCTTCCCGAGTCCAGCTCCAGGGAAAGGGGGCATCGACTCACCACTTTGAAGGCCCAGGTGGGCACAGCAGAGGCCCCAGTTTCTTCTAGATATTTCTCCCAGCAGAAACTATCAGGGTCTGGGTAGTCTGGAGTAAAGGATGAGAGTAACGTTCATCCCCCTGGGCGATGGGGGAGCTCTCTGTCTCTGCCCCCACGCAGCATCAGGAACACAGAAAGGACAGAGGCCTTGGAGTAGAATCCCCGCCATGACCAAGGCTCCTGAGACAGGCAGGTGCTGGTGAGAACCAAGCACAGCACTACCCCAGCTGCTCACAGGACTCCCTGGAGCTCCACTCCCATCACGCGTGGTCCTGTTACTCCCCCTTCTGTGCTGCGTGAACCTCTATCATGCGAGGGCCAAAGGAGAGCTCCCAGGAGGAAGGACACCTGCTTTGCTTTGGGCTCCCTGCTCCCTGGCTAACTTTCTTTCCCTAAACCTGTCCAGAGTCAGGGTTTGACAGGACTCTCCTAAAATCAAAGAAGTCTCAGCTGGGCATGGTGGCACAGGCTTGTAATCCTAGCACTTAGGAGGCTGAGACAGGAGGATTGCAGGTTCGAGGACAGCCTCAGCAACACAGCAAGACTCTCAGCAACCTAGCGAGACCATTTCAAAATAAAAAAAGGCTAGGGGCGTAGCTTGGAGGTAGAAGGCCCCTGGGCTAAATCTCCAGTAAAACACACACACACACACACACACACACACACACACACACACACACACACACACAGTTTAACTCCTAGGCCTAGAAGCACAGCGAGGAGGGCCAGGCCCGGTTTCCCAGGCGCATGCTCAGGCGGCCGCTCACCTTGGGGAGGGGTGAGGGGCTTTCCTTGCTTCTGGCACCAGCCCACAGGGTGGATGTAGGGACTGCTGGGATCACACCTGAAATCCAAGGAGAAGCGTGGAGGGCTGGCTGCGCCTGCCCTGCTCTCACGGCCTGGCTTCAGCCTCTCCCCCCACACCCCACATCCTACTTCCTAGTGAGAGGGAGACGGTGGCTGAGGACAGAATCAGAAAACTGCCACATTAACTAAAACTCTAGCTCACCATGGCATCTAAGGGAGAATCATGAGTCATGGGGCTTGCTCATCTTAGCCAGGGTATTTTTAGATGAAACATGTAATATTGAGCATTTCTTATAATATAGCTCAAATCTCCAGGACAGCCAATTATGCCCCACGCTGAGCAAGTTCTGGATGTCAGGAGTAGTCCAGGAGGGGCCCCGTATGAAAGCGGTTACCCCTGCCCCGCCATCCCTCCCCTACCGGCCGAGTCTGGGTCCTCCCTGTACCAGTAGTCGTAGGTATCGTCCCAGTTGTCAAAGTGGACCAGGAAGCGGCTGCCCACGATGTCAGTCACACTGGCCACACAGACGAGGCATGGGTTCATGCGGTCGACGGCCTCCAGCTTCATGCCCACCTGGAAGCCCAGGGGTGGAGGACCCTAGGGTGAGAAGAAGGGTTGCCAGGGCCAGGGCCAGTACCAGCCCACTGGCAACGGTAGAAGTAGGTCCCCAAAGAGGACCACCTGGGGTGGGGTGTAGGAAGTGGGGAAGGTGGGGGCAGAACCCTAACTCAAGCTCTGAGGCACTCGGGAACTTCCGGCCTGCAGAAGGTAACCCGTAGGAGGCCATGAATTTACCCAAAGGATCCGGTGGGCTAAGTACAGGTCTCCCCTAAGGCCTAAGGTCATAGGGCAACAGGAAGCGTTGGCATGGGGAGGAGACCAGTATTCACGGGGCACCTGCCACTTATCAGGCAAGCGCTTCAAAAGACACCACCTCCCTTCATCTTTACAAGAACTCGGTGAGATAAGTATCATTATTCCCACTTTACAAGTTAAATAGCTTGACCCAGAACACAACGCTAGTCAATGGTGGGGCCAGGCTTTAAAGAGTGTAACTTAAACGTCTGCATTTCTTGCCACGACAGCAGGTGGGACCTCCCCAGTGACCCGTGAGCCTGGCAGTGTGTCTCCGGGGCTGGACTGGGGTGGGGGGAGTAACGATCCGAGCCCCTGTGTGGTGGAGTCCCTGGCCTGTGGGAACCCTGGGCCTTCAATGTGAGTTTCTTTTTTTTGGAGTTCTAGGGCTTGAATCTAGGGCTCCACACATGCCAGGCACTCCAACACCGAGCTACACCCCTAGCTTCTAATACAGTATTTATTTGCTCATTTATTTTGGTGGTACCAAGGATTAGACCCTGGGGTGCTCTACACCCTCAAATCTTTTTATTTTGAAACAGGGTCTCGCTAAGTTGCACAGGCTGGCCTTGAGATCCTCCTGTCTCGACCTCCCAAGTACTGGGATTACAGGTGGGCATGACCACACCCACTCCAATACAGTAACACCGTGTGTGTGCGTGTGCGTGTGTGCGTGTGCGTGTGTGTGTGTTACTGCGGATTGAACCCAGGGGCATTCTACCTCTGAGATATACTACCAGCCCTATTTTTTATTTTTATTTTGAAACAGGTTCTCACTAGGTTGATGAGAATCTCACTACTTGTTGAGGCTGTCCTCAAACTTATGATCCTCCTGTCTCAGCCTTCCAAGTACTGGGATTACAGGCGTGTGCCACCATGCCTGGCTTTATAGTAACACTTTTAATGGTTGTTTTCTCAATTTCTCAGAACCTTTGCTTGGGATTACGTGAGATACTTGAATTGCTGAATAAAGCTCCAGGTGCCCTGAACAGAGGAATGAACAAGGGGTGCGTTGCTAGGGGTGAATGGTAGTGCCTCAACATCAGCAGAAAAACAGAAAAAGAAGCTCCCAGATTAGACGTTCACCTTATACCACAGAACTGCGGAGTCAGTCAAAGGAAGGTTGCCTCAGCGATGACACGCCAGGGCCTGGGCTGAGGTGGGGCCAGGGGCTCTGAGGGACATGCGGGGGGTGGGGGGGGTTGCAGGAGGGAAGTGCTCTCATTTGGATACGGTTAGAGTGTGCCCCAAAGGTTCCTGGGCTGAAGGCTCCGTCTCCGGTATGGCAGAGTTGAGAGATGGCAGAACCTTTAAGGGATGGGACCTGGCAGGAGATAATTAAGCTGGGGGCATCACCCTTAGAAGAGATTAATGTAGTTCTTGCAGGATCTTGCTTAGTTCCTGCTGAGAGTGAGCTGTTACTAAAAAACAGAAGCAAGGCAAGGCTGGCTCCTGAATCCTTCTGACTTTCAAACTTGCCCTGTGATCTCTCCCAGAAATGCTTCCACCACCAACAGTCATGTCATCTATGTGAGGGCCTCTTCAGAGGCTGAACAGATGCTCCCGCCTGATGTTGGACTTTCAGCTTCTGAAACTGTGTGCTAAATTAACCTCTTTTCTTTATACATTACCAAGCCTTGGGCATTTTGTTATAGCAACAGAAAGTGGACTAAGACAGGATAGAAGGTGGGAACTGGGAGAAAACCTATAACCAGTTTGCTCCCCTGTGGTCCTTGGCCCTGTCCAGCTGTGCCTCTTGGATCTGAGAGTAGAACAAAGACAAGAGAGCCTAGAACAAGTTGAGAGCAACCATAGATGAGTTCTCTTCTGAGGAGTCAAGTTCCCTGGGCCAGCTGTAGCGTCTAGCCTGGGAGGTGGTGACCACTCTTGCTCAGGGGCACTCACGTGGCTCTGGCTCACAAACAGGTGCTTGGGGGCGGCCTGAGCTCTGGTGTTGCGCAGGTACTGGTTCCAGCTGAACTCCTCCTCCTTGTAACCTGGGCCCCTCGGGGGGAATGAACAGAGCACTGTGCAGAGCGGGGCGGCAGTGAGGGTGCCCCACACGGAAGCAGCAGAATCAGGCAGGCCCGAGAGAACCTGCCCAGGTACCCCTTGCCCGACCTGGGTGAATTGTCAAGGAGCGAAGCAGAAGCCCCAGGGCAGAGTCGCATCCGAATATGATGCAGAGGCTGGCTCTGGAGCCCAAGCCACAGGGAGGGAGGGCCCGGGCCCGGGACCAGCCCGAGGAGGCCTTACCTTTGGGAGGCTGCAGCTTGTGCCCAGTCTTCTCAAACCAGCCAGCCGGGTGAATGTCAGGGGAGTTGGCATTGACCCAGAAGTCGTGGCACTCGGAATACCCATCGAAGTGCAGACGCAGGCGGTAGCCACACACCTGGCCCACAAAGGGAATCGCAGGGGCGCTGATGCCGGCAGACGCCCCCTCCCTGCCCCTCACCTCTCCCTTGCAGCCTGTGGCCGCGGGAGCTCTACTGCTAGCAGGGTCCCCAGCCTCGCCCTCCATCCTTCCCCATTCTGAACTCTGCCCACTGGGGTGAGGCCAGTTCGTGAACTCAGGAACCCTGAGCGCGGGGTGGACACTGATGGCTCCCTGCCCTCTCGAGCCCTGGCCAGAGCTTGGGAGGTGCCCACAAGCCCGGGGCTGCGCGGGGCCTGGTGGCCTCTCCTGCTGCCTCTGCTCGCTGCCCCCACTCAGCCGCCCTGCTGCTTGGCCGAGCTACAGCAAGTCCTTGACCACGGTGGCCTGTCCCATGCCCGCGGCCCTACTATGCACTGCGCTTCTGCCTGGAGTCCCCCACTCATTCCCAACTCCTCGCTCAAGACTCTGCAAGA
>PVLC010011249.1:0-12747 GCA_004027655.1 Graphiurus murinus
TACTGGGGATTGAACTCAGGGGCATTCTACCTCCGAGCTATACCCCCAGCCCTATTTTTTATTCTTTATTTTGAAACAGGGTCTCACTAAGTTGCGGAGTGCCTCACTAGGTAGCTGAGGCTGGCTGCGAACCCGGATCCTCCGGTTTCAGCCTCCCGAATGCTGGGATTACAAGCATGTGCCATCACGCCCAGCTCAGAATACATTTAATATGTGGTATTTTTCCTGAAGAAATGGCTGATAATTGTTTTCTTTTGGAAATATAGGTTGAGGTTTGGATGTTGGTCAAATTTACTTTTAAAATATAGAATAAAGCCAAGCATGGTGGTGCACGCCTGTAATCTCAGTGCTTGGGAGACTGAGACAGAAGACTCACAGGTTCAAGACCAGCAACTTAGCAAAACTCTAAGCAAATTAGAGAGACTCTGTTTAAAAATAAAAAGTAAAATTGGCTGGGCATGGAGTTCAGTGATAGAGTAACCCTGGGTTCCATCCCCAGTACCACAAAAAGCAATAACTATACAATGAGTCAGATAATTTTATACCAGGAAGCACAACATAGACAAAAATGTTTACATAGAAATGGTAATTAACTCTCTCTCTAAGACCAAAATAATTAATTCTTAGTTTCTCTGAGTGAGTTTGGGGAGTGCAGGGAAATCTTAGTCTCAGATTCTGATAAAACAGCTTGAGTGAGATGAACCTGATTGGAGTGAAGGGCTTTTTCTGTATTGAGATGTGGAAGGAAAAGGAAGTACTATAAGAAGCCTGTACCCTAGTCAACAAGTGGGTTGGCTTCTGGCTTGCTCTGAGGATGTTGGCAGCCCACTGTGACTTTCTGGTTTAAATAAAGAATCAAGAGTGATGTTGAAAGTCAGGAGCATCAGCCAAACCTGAGAGTTGACGTTACATCCACTCGGAGCATGTTCACCCTATGGATGGAAGTCTCATAAGAACACATTACAAAGCCGGGCATGGTGACACACACTTATAATCCCAGTACTTGGAAGGTTGGGACAGGAGGATTCGGGTTTGCAGCCAGCCTCAGCTACTTAGTGAGGCTCTCCACAACTTAGTGAGACCCTGTTTCAAAATAAAGAATAAAAAATAGGAACCGGGCGTGGTGGCGCACGCTTGTAATCCCAGTATTTGGGAGGCTGAGATCGGAGGATCCGGGTTCACGGCCACCCTCAGCTACCTAGTGAGGCATTCCGCAACTTAGTGAGACCCTGTTTTAAAATAAAGAATAAAAAATAGGGCTGGGGGTATAGCTCGGAGGTAGAATGCCCCCTGAGTTCAATCCCCAGTACTGCCAAAAAAAAAAAAATAGGGCTGGGGGTGTAGCTCAGAGGTAGAATGCCCCTGGGTTCCATCCCCAGTACAGCAAAATAAAATAAAATAAAACATTACACAAGCTGTCCTGGGAAGGAAGGAAAGCAGGAAGTAGGAAGAAGCAATTGCTGCCTGACAGCCACCTCCTTCCTCCCCAGAGCTGCATCATCCAGCATTCCTGGACCTGTGCTCTCCATGCTTTGCAAACCACAACAGACAGTTCTGGATGAGCTACTTCCTCCTGCCTCAGTTCTAGTCAAGTCAGACAGGCAGGTTTTCTAGTGAGTTCATTCACTTATACATACTGCATCAAAAAGAAGAAATTTTATAACTATGGGTTTGTTTGTTTCTTTCTTTCTTTCTTTCTTCTTTCTTTCTGGTACTGGGGATTGAACCCAAAGGTACTCTACCACTGAGCTATACTCCCAGCCTTTATTTGTATATTTATTTATTTGTTTGTTTGGTACTAGAGATTGAACCCAGGGTCATTCTATCTCTGAGCTATCCCCTAGTCCTTTTTTTAATTTTTATTTTGAAGCAAGGTCTCATGAAGTTACCACAGGCTGACCCCAACCCTGCGATTCTCTAATCTCAGCCTCCCAAGTAGTGGGATTACAGGCATGCACTATGACACCTGGCTTCTTGTTTTATTTTTAAAGAGGAATTCCCACAGTGGTTGCCATCACTCTGATAGGCTTTGCACATCCCTTTTTGTTGATATAAACAACAGAAGCATCATAGTTTCTATTGGCCAGTGGGAGGATATTTCTTCCTATGTCTAAATGAGTGAACCCATCACAACTTTATTAAGAACATTGGACATAACATTATATTCTACCAAGTTAGATGCTTCCTGTATTTGGCAGGCATGCAGTAAAATAGAAACATATTCTCAGCATTTTTCTGTCAGATGGAAAGGGATTGGCTTTGCTTCAGAGTATCTCATCATAAAGAGTGCAGCTGCAAATGTGGATGCATTTTTTCCCTCTATGCATACCATTCCTTTCTCAGTCCCTCCTCTTCTCCTCCTACCCTGCTATAAATCAAAGTAGTAAGTCAGGGAGCCAAACATTACAAGTGGCAGTAAAGACTCATGGCATAGGGTGGGGTATGGAGAAGCAACTGCACTTACCAGAATCATCAAGCTAGGGCAGGACCCAGTAATAATTCAGGTGACTAGTTGATGGAAAAATGAAGCCACCTGCCTGGATGAGTAGATGGGTAAAAAAATTTAGTTTAGATTCAGGCACAAAAATAAGCCCTGGCTCCAGCTATAGAGATCAGTATGGAGGTTCCTCAAAAGACTAGGAATGGAACTACCGTGTGACCCAGCTATATCATCACTCCTTGGTATCTTTCCAAAGAAATGAAAGTCAGAATACTATAATGATGCATGTATATCCATGTTTAGAGCAGCATGATTTGCAACAGCCAAATTATGGAACCAACCTAGATGTCCATCAACAGATGAATGGATAAAGAAAATTTGGGGGCGGGGGTTATACAACAGGAAATACACCATGTGTGTATGTACCTTTGTATCACTGAATCTCACTATGATATTTAATTACCATTGCACCAATAAAAGTATTTTTAAAAATTAAAAAAGGAAAATGTAGCCAGGCGTGGTGGAGCACGCTTGTAATTCCAGCATTTGGGAGGTTGAGACCGGAGAATCTGGGTTCGTGGCCAGCCTCAGCTACCTAGTGAGGTCCTCCACAACTTAGTGAGACCCGGTTTAAAAAAATTAAGAATAAAAAATAGGGCTGGGGGTATAGCTCGGAGGTAGAATGCCCCTGAGTTCAATCCCCAGTACCAGAAAAAAGAAAAATATGATATATACACAGAATGAAATTCTACTTAGCCATAAAGAAAAACAAAATTATTTAATATGCAGAAAAATAGATAGAAGTAGAGAATATTATGCAAAGTGAAATCAGTCTCTGAAAGTCAAGATCCTATGTTTTCTCTCCTATGTGGAAGCTAGAGTGAAATTAGAAAAAAAAAAAACCAGATAAATGAAGAAAGAGACCATTAAGATAGTGGAAAGAGATTGGGGAGGGAGAGAGGAAGAGGATATAGGAGGCTTGATGAAGGAAACAATTCAAATAAGGAAGATATCACTACCAATCTTACTAACATATACTGGGAGGGGGAGGGGCTGGATGTGGAGGGAAGCACATCAAGTGTTGTGTGCACATATGTTTGTACCACTTTGAACCTCACTATGATGTATAATTACAATGCACCAGTAAACGTATTTTTAAATGGGATTAAGCAAAGGCAAGACGAATTATTACCACTTGGTTTCATCTTTTCTTTCCCTCACAGTGATTCTAAGTATGTCTACTGCGGTAGTTTTCTTTTCTTAGAGATTGAGAACTAAAGGAGTTGGAAAAAGAAGCAGAACAAATGAATTTGTAACTGTGCCTCTGGATAGTAAACCTGATGTCAATTTTGCATGCACATATATTCCACTGGTTGTAATAAAAAAAAAAAAAAAAACAGCAGGAGCTGTGTGTGGAGAGCAAAGGAGGGAGTATATGGGAACTCTCTCTTCTTGCTACTTTTCTGTGAACCTGAAACTGCTCTGCTCCAGAAAATAAAGTCCATTAATTTACAAAAGAAAGTAATGGAGCCTGAACATGTTGATTGATTTGTTCCTTTGTTGGTCCTGTAATTAATTACCTATCAAAGTTGTTTTGCAAACCTGTATTTGTTTAATATATGTTCATCATATATTGTTGTTAAGTCTTGGCATGTTAACAAAAATCCATGATGGTTCCAAATCAGGATACATATTACAAATATGTCCTATGATGTACAGATTTTACTGAGATTTTCTATTTCCTTAATATGAAATATGTATACAGTCTTTAAAGAAAGCATAATCAAACCTTAACAAATCTCTTCACCTTTGTGGAGAACAAGCAGAATGATTATTGTGGATGGTTCCTCAGCAGGAAATTATTATGGAAAAGAAGTTGGAGTAGTTTCCTCCTGCATCCAGATCATCAGAGTGAGCCAGTCTCCCTGAAGGGGTGGTTCTGAGAAAGTTTCAGGACATTGAGTCTAACAGATTGGTGAGCTTTAAAGAATAGGAGTTTGAAGCCAGGCGTGGTGGTGCACGCTTGTAATCCCAGCATTCAGGAGGCTGAGACCAGAGGATCCGGGTTCGCGGCCACCCTCAGCTACCTAGTGAGGCATTCTGCAACTTAGTGAGACTCGGTTTCAAAATAAAGAATAAAAAACAGGGCTGGGGGTATAGCTTGGAGGTAGAATGCCCCTGAGTTCAATCCCCAGTACCGCAAAAAAAAAAAAAAAAAAAAAAAAAAAAAAAAAAAAAAAAAAAAAAAAAAAAAAAAAAAAAAAAAAAAAAAAAAAAAAAAAAAAAGAATAGGAGTTTGTCTCTGAAGCAAAAGATGATCTTTTATTAGGTGATAAAGAATTTTCATCATGAGTAGCTTACTATTTGTTGATAGTCTGGCTTCTCAATGTCGAAAGATCAGTGTTGATTTCTTTCGTCAGTTTATTTCCATGCTTATGTGTAAGAAAATCAAATATGAAGTGTAAATACTAAAGATGTAGCATGAAAAAAGGTTTTATTATAAAATATTTCTAGTTACCAAACTCCCATTTGTCTTTCATTTCTGCAATGTGTAATATCACCCTTTAAAAAGAAGAGAGAGAGAGAGATAAGCCCACTCCCATGATCAGAAATAAAGCAAACATCAGGAAAGTCAGATGCTTGAGAATGTCAACACACACACACACACACACACACACACACACACACACACACACACACAATTCAAAAATGCATCATTTTTCTTTCCCATTGAATCTGAACTAATTTCAGAAACATTTATCATAATGGATCAAGGTAAGAGCAGGTCGTAATTTTAATCAGAAGCTAATTAATCAATAAAGCAAGCCCTATAAGTAGCAGAGTTGGTTCTTACCCTGTATCTAGCTCTTCAAAAGCCCTTTAAAAATCTCCAGTACTCCTTACCACTCATAAAGCCATTGTCACTGACCCATATCATCATGAAACAACAGTTAAAAAGCATAGACGACACAGGCTACACAGCAGCTCTCTGATCCTAATACTTCCCTACTTTGCTCTTACTTCATTAAAACAACAGGCTCCAGGACCTCATGAATCTGGATTCCTAGAAGAGAACCCTGAGTATGGGTCTTTGCCTACCACACAAACCTAGAGTCAGTCCCCACCCTCTAGGGCTCAGTATCCTTACATTAAAAACAAAGAGTTTGGGCTAGATGAAGACATCTCTATAGCCTTTTCTAGTTCTAACTAGAACATTAGTATTAATATTCTTCTCCCAACAAATCCTGGCTAGCCACAGTTGATACTGGAGAATTAAATATTGTTTCAGCCTCATTGTCACCTGGTTCACAGCCTTTCAGGAGTCAGCTCATGGAAAGCCTGTGGCAGTGGCTCAGATATCCTTTTAGAGGTCAAGGGCTCTCCTAGAGAGAGCTGAGAATCCCAGAATAACAGATATCTGATAAGTATCAGGTTTGGTATCAGCCCAGAGAAGAACAGAAGGGAGTTTGTCCCTGAAAAAGCTACCAAGAGACTAATGCATCACATGAAAAATAGCACTTACTTCCTCTTGCAGGACAGCCTTGCTATTTAATACCCCAAAAGACCAAGGACAAAGAATGGCATTGTATAAGCACTGTAACTCAAGCAATTAGCCAGGTAATGGTCTGTGGGGTTCATTATAGCAGAATGTCAATTAAAACACTTGGAAGGAGATTATGCAAAATGCTTCGATTTCAAATCTTATAAGCTACCCAGTAAGACTAAATTATAGTAAATGTCATATTACTACAGTAGGTAAATGAAAATAAAGTTTCTTTTCTAATATGGACTCGTGCCTAATGTCTTATAAATCCCCCAAAATTGAAAGAGCAGCCAAGTCTCTAGTCTTTTTTCTACAATTAAAAAAAATAAGATAAATAATGTCAGGTTTTAATTGAATATCTTCTTTTCTACCATTGGCCTAATTAAATACTACTTTGTATATTTGTATATTTCTAGCTAATTGCTTTTTAAAGATTTAAAACTATACTTTCTAGTTTTATTTTGGATTTCTGCTAACAGACTTGAGGAAGAAGTGAGAGAAATGTGAATGTGAATTTTGGTAGGAAAATTGTTTCTTAGAAAAATCTTTAGATGAGATTTCTTCTGTTAATGACTTGCCTGAATGCTCACAGAAGCATAGCATTTCTTTCTTTCTTTTTCAGTGCAGATGTTTTTAGAAAAACTGACTTCTTCAAAATAGAAAATAAATGACAGGCTTTCTTTATGAAATTTCAAAACACAAATAGCATTTGGCATCCAAAAAGATGGCCATAATGATTTTCCCTGAATAATGGTGGAAAAAATATAATATATAAAAATTAATTTCTGTCCTAAAAACCCTCAAGTCAAGTTTAACATTGCAGTTAATTTTTATTCATGAATTATAAATCCTTTACAGGAGAGAGTGAAAAATAAAATGACCAACAGATTTACAAATGTGATGTTTCACTAATTCTATCATAGGAAATTAAATGCATATTAAATTTTCATTATTATTCATAATTGTTCTATGAAGTACCACAGGCATTACATATTTTAAGAGGGAAAATGTCTTTTTTCTTTACCAAGTAATTGTTAAAATAGAAGCCACATTCTTAATGCAACCACCTATGATCTTGACTGAAGATAGAACCTCTATTAAATTCATCTAAACAAGACTTGATTTTTAAGACCATTGCACATCATCTCTGAAAGATAATTATTGCATGGTACCAAAAATATATAATTCTACCCCAGTAATCCCAATACATTAGAATTTTTCTTCTACTTATCTCACAGATATTCACAAATTTAGTAACTTTAAAATTAAGAAAGATTATACCACATGCCTCAGACTTCCACATTTCAAAAATCAATATAGAAAATAGATTTGATATCACAGAGGAATAACTGGCTTTTATCCATTTCAGACTTTTACCATTTCTGTTCATATTCTGATTTCCTTGAGGTAAATGGCATTAACAAGACCCTTTTACGACTGGGATCTCATTGCAGAAGGCCTGATGGAAGATAAAATAAATCAATGTTTGTAATCATCTCCTACCTTATGAATGTTTTCCTATCAGCAATCCTTCTCCTGAATAGCACATTGAAAATCCTATCTCATTTATCACTACACAGGGGTCTGCTTTATTTCTTTTCAAGATCTGTCCTTACCCAATGAGAGGTGAGTGCCCTGTGATTAGGGGAGTGGTAACTTCATAGGGCTCTGGGGGAAAGCTCTGAAATCCAATGAAATGCAAATGTCTTGGGAATGTCGAAGTCTTAGCTCTTCCCTTGCCTGACTTTGCCAACTATTCGAGTTTGCAGGACTGTCTTTCATTCTAATACATTAAAACTCTCATGTTCAATGAGCATTGCAGTTTTCTGGAGGGTTCCTGCTATAATCTATTATTTGGGTGACATTTGAGTATTCAGAGGGATGTTTCCATTGTTGAGTGAACCCTCACCTCAGGACAGCAGCTGCATGGGAGACAATTCTGAATGTACACCCTGCACCTTCCCTTCCCTGGGTAGGCCTACCACCCATTGAATACTGACCAAGACTTGTTGATTCTTAGCCAGGTTCATTTCTAAGAAGATAGCTTTGTCATTATTTAGGGGCTACAGTGAGATATTCCCAAGGACTTATAAATTACAAAAATACTATTGGCTTCTTGATAGATCATTCATTCAACAGTATTCTTGAGAACCTGCCAAGTATCAAACCCTATTCTAGATGCTGGGCATAGAGCAGGAGAGAGATGCAAAAGGTCTCTGTTTTCATGGGGCTTATATTCTAATGGGAAACATAACCTAAAGTTAACATAAAAATACATATGCAGTAAATATTTTAAAATTTTATGGATTTGACATGTCCCCCAGACCTCATGAGCTGGAGACAGCCATATTGGAAGCAGGACTTGGTTGCTGGGGAAGGTCTCTGGAGGTGTGGCAAGGGATGGCATTTTCCCCAGGCCAGCTACTGCAGCATCCTGTTTTGTTCTCTACCCCACCACCATGAGCTGACACAAGTTCTTTCTTTCTTCTCCCCACCATTATGCCCTGAGGAGCTGCAGCCCTGGAAGAAGACACTAAAATATGTACTGAAATCATAAGAGAGTGAATTTTGCTTCTTCTAAGTTGTGTGTGTCAGGTGTTAGATTATGGCTGTGAGAATGCTGACTGAAACAGAATTTTTACTTTTTTTTTTTTTTTTGCGGTACTAGGGATTGAACTCAAGGGCGTTCTACCTCCGAGTTACACCCCCAGCCCTATTTTTTTATTCTTTTTTTTGAAACCTAGTCTCACTAAGTTGTGGAGTGCCTCACTAGGTAGCTGAGGCTGACCGTGAACCCGGATCCTGCATCTCAGTCTCCTGAATGCTGGGATTACAAGCGTGCACCACCATGCCCAGCTCTGAAACAGAAATTAATAAGCATTATGCATCAACTAAGATGAAGTGAAGTAATAGAGGGACTGGGTGCTGGCAGAAGGCTTTTCTAACAAGCTGATCTCTAAACCACTATAGTCTGAATGACAAAGTTGCCACGTAAGTAAAAAAATTCAGAAAAGAGGAAAGAGCATTCCAATCGCAGAGACCCTGAGGTAGCAAAAAGAGTATTATTTTCCTCCAAGAAATAATTAACAAATTAGATCCCAGACAAGCAAAATGTGATGTGATTGAATATATTCACATATTCAATACAGAGCCTACAGAAGAGGGCTGGTCATACATCAAAACAGAGAAAAAGAAGGGTGCATTGTAGGACACAAACAGAATTACCACCCATCCAGACAGCCCCAAGGAGTTTGAGCCAATAGAATATAAGCATTCCAGACCAATTAGTAAGTTGATACCGATTTTGAGCTGGATACAGCTGATTAACCAGGTGCCATGAAATATAGAATTAATGCAAATCCTCTCCTGATTCCACACTCCTCAAGTGCTTTCTGAGACTGCCCTTGGAGAGAATATGGTGCTCCTTAGAGTTCAAAGAGCTTGATATAGTGATTGTCTATGGGAGGTCACAAAATGGGTTGGGCCTCCCTTGTCGTATGTCCACTAGGAGAGGATGCTGTGGTCATGTCGGTCATCTGCATCAGCCCATTCAGTTGTAGCTCTCATTTTAAATTGGTGTGCATTCCAGAAGATATCTGTCTTCTCATCTTAGTGTTTCTCGGAACCTGATCACTGCTGGATATAGATATGTTCAAGTTTAATCAAGTCACTACCAAGGTACCCCGATTTGGACCCTGCTGGCCTTTTCTTGGCAGCCGCTACCTCCTGCTACTAAGGATTATGCCTATGGCTACTCATCTTCCTTTAGAATGCCTGATGAGCTACTGCCCTGGAATGAGCAGGTTGACATTTGATTCTGAGATGCTTGGCAGGCAAATATCAATTTCTTCATCTAGGAAGCGGGGAGCAGGCCTAGGTCTCTTTTCATAGGTTTTTAATTACACAAACAATATATCAACAAATTTTCTCCGTAAACACAAGCATCACAGAGAACACCCCAGCTGCTGTCTCCTACTCCCATTGCCTTGAGGTGAGGACTATTATCTTGTATGAACTTTTTCAAACATCTCAAGCATTTATATTAGATGTCTACATATATCTACCCATAAAAAATAGGTGGCATTGTTCACTTGCTGTTTAATAAATTTCTCCACATTGTGTATCTTGTGTAACTTGCTTTTACTAAGCTATATGTCTTGGAGATTTTTTCATATCAGAGCATATAGATCTTCCTTCATCTCTTTAGTTGTTACATAGAATTCCATGATATGAATGTACTACACTTTTGTTGACTGACCATCAACTGAGGTCTATCTAGTCTGTTTCCAATGTTTAGCTTTTACAAAATGTTGCAAAAACTATGTGCACACAAAAATGTGCACAACAGAGAATTTGTTTAGAATAGCTCCAAGGAGGGGGACTACCAAACGATAGCACCTGGGTCTAGCTCATCTATAGTCAGTAAGTAAGTAGACTACCCAATCAGCGTCATAGAAGTGTCTATTGAAAATAAAGTGAACTAGGTGTGGTGGCACACTCCTGTTTGGGAAACTTGGAGAGAAATATTGCAGGTTTACAGGCAGCCTCAGCAATTTAGGCAAGTTCTCAAGTTCTCCACAACTTAGTGAGATCCCTGGCTTCAGTCCCCAGCGAGCGAGCGAGCGAGCGAGAGAGAGAGAGAGAGAGAGAGAGAGAGAGAGAGAGAGAAAGAGAGGAGCATGGTGGCACACACCTGTAATCCCAGTACTTGAAAGGCTGAAATAGGAGGATCACAGGTTCAAGGCCAACTTCACCAACTTAGCAAGACCCTGTTTCAAAATAAAAATGAAAAGTGATGTGGGTGCAGCTTGGAGGTGGAATGTCTCTGAGTTCAATCCCTAGTATAAGAAAAATGAAAAAAGAAAAAGTTAAGTGAGAACAAAATTAAAATAAGAAAGGACAGATCCTTTGATTCTGCCTCAGAACCTGAGCCAGGATCTATGGATGTGGGAACCAGAAGCTACATTTTGTACACATACCTTACATGGTTTTTACAGTTAAAATTGAAAACCATGGGACTAGGAGGCTCTAAGGTAAATTCTAGCTATAAAAACGTACTAAAATTCTTATTTGCTCTATCTCTTCCATTTGCAGGACATTTTGTTAAGAGCTTTACACATATTCCCTGTTGAATGATAACTTTCATAGGCCACATCCAGAGATGGCTTGCAATTAAATCTGGATTCCGATCCAGATTTATATCTACCAAGATACACGAGCACCCATAGGCACAGTTCTTCACTCCCAAGTATGCTGTACCTCCAAAGAGTCCTCTTTTACCCTAAACTCTGCCCTGTGATCATGGTCCCATCCACCTCTGCTTCCATCCTCTCTCCCTTGGGACCTGGGTCTGATGAGTTCTGTCTCCCTAATGTGTGCTGCCCTCTGCTGGAGGAAGACTGACCTGCTGTGCTGACAGTCACTTTCCTGCTTACAGGTATTACTAAACATAAACCTCTACAGCTTGTGTCCTTCCTTGCAGAAGAGGAGAAGAAAAGCTAAATGAGCAAAGACCCATATATCTTTGTGGGCCAGAAAAGTTACAGAGGAACTGTAAATACAAACAAGTTAATGAAACCTTCTGAGACAAGTACTATTATCCCTACTTTATAGATGAGAACCCTAAGCAAAGAATTGTTACATTTTTTTTTCTCAAGCCAGACATGGTGGTGCATGCCTGTAACCCAGTACATGGGAGGTTGAAAACAGGAAGATCTCAGGTTTAAGGCCAGTCTCAGCAACATAGCAAGGTCCTCAGCAATTTGTGTCAAAGTAAAAAATAAAAAGGGCTGGGCACATAGATCAGAGGTAGAATGTCCCTGTGTTCAATCCCAGAACCCCGGACCCCAAAAAACATTTTGCTCAAGATAACTGAGTAGGGAGGAATAGACCCAGCTGCAAACCCATGTCTATCTGGTGCCAAAACCTAACTTTCCAGTCTGTTTTATACCATTTTCCTTCTCTAATCCACGTGTCTGTGATTTTTTATCCTTCCGTCTCCCTGAGTATTTACACAGGCTTTATTGCTGAAGTACAAGAACAACCTTGAGCATGAAGTTTAAAGGAGTGCGGGTCATGGAAATCTTCATCAATTCGTTTAAGTGTTCAGGAGGCTGCACACATTATGCCGAGTCACGTCAGGAATTCATGCCAACCTATAATTCTCTACACTCCCTGGCATGCTGGCACTGGATGGATTTATGTGCCACTAAACTTAGATAGCTTAAAACACTTCATTGCCTGAGCCCTCAGTAATGCTGATAAAATATATGTAGCTGCACTTATAAATCATTATCTTTACTTGCATTTAATAAAATTGAAAATAATGTTTTCCAAGAAGTTGTTGGACAGTTTTACCTCACCGTTGACTGGTTCAGGTTCCTTTTTATGCATCATATCCCTATGCTACTATCAGTTTTGCAAAAGTATTAGATTACTTTGTTGGGATCATTTTTATAAGTTCTTTTAAGATAAAATTAAGAGAATTTTCATCATTTATATGCTAGGCCAAATTTAGTTGAATGGACGTATGCCCTTTCTGTGAACTGAATATTTGTGTCACCACTACCCTCTTTGTATGTTGAACCCTAATTCCCAGCGTGATTGTATTAAGGTGGAGGTTTTGGAGGGTAATTAGGTCAGGAAGATGAAGTCTTTGTGAATAGGGTTGGTGGCCTTATAAGAAGAGACATGAGGCTAGGTATGGTGGTATACACCTGTAATTTCAGCTACTTGGGAGGTTAAGGCAGGAGGATTGCAAGTG
>PVLC010011249.1:12847-31090 GCA_004027655.1 Graphiurus murinus
TCTCTCTCTCTCTCTCTCTCTCTCTCTCTCTCTCTCTCTCTCTCTCTCTCTCTCTCTCTCTCTCTCTCTCTCTCTCCTCTCTCTCTCTCTCTCTCTTTCTCTCTCTCTGTCTGTCTCTCTCTCTCTGTCTCTCTCGTGTGTGTGTGTGTGTGTGTGTGTGTGTGTGTGTGTGTGTGTCCACTATTCGAGAAAGGGTTTTTACCAGGAGCCAAATTTGCCAGCATCTTAACCTTAGACTTCCCAGGCTCCAGAACTGTGAAAAGCATGCTTCTGTTGTTGAAGCTGCCAACTCTGTTATTTTTGTGAACATCCTGTTATAGTTAGATACAGAATGGCCCCTGAAGAGCTCATAAGTTGGTGTTCAAGTTTATGTAATTGAGTCTTGAGGGTTGCAGTCTCATCAGTGGGTAAGTCCACAGTAATGGATTTATCTGGGTGGTAATCCAGGCTGGGGGTGTGTGGCTGGAGAAGGTGGATCCTAGGGGTGTGGCCTTACAGATTGTGTTTGTGTCTTTGACTCCCCTTGCTTGCTTCTTCTCTTGCTTTCCATCTCCATGATGTGAAAGCGAAACCTTGCACTCTCCCGCCCTCCGTTTCCCGCTGCCATGCCCTGAGATCTATGGTCCCCGGTCTCACATGGGCGGAACCCTGAAATCTCCAAGGAAACTGTGAGCAAATAAATCTTCATTCCTCTACATTGTGTGGTTAGGTCTTTGGATTACAGTGGTGAGAATGCTTACTAAGACACAGTCCAAATTGACTAAGACAGTTCTCATTCTTAGATCTGCAAATGAAGGAGGCATAAGTGAAGTATTATGATGCCTACAACTTATTTTCAATGGTTCCAAAAAGTTAGAGAAAGACAGATATAACAAAAATGCCACAATGTTAACAATTGTTGTGTTTAAGTAAGGAACACACAAGTACTAATTCTACTCTTATTTTTCTATAGATTACAGGTTTTGAAAAATAAAATGGGAGTATATTAATAAGATTCTGCTGTAATATTACTGTATAACAAACATCTCTAAAAATTTAGTGGCTTACAAAAAACAGCATTTGTTTATTTCTCTTACAATTTTACAAAGTAGCTAGGCAGTTCAAGGCGTAGGTCAGGTTTATTTCTGCTCTGCATGTCTTATACTGGGTCCAGCAGCTACTCAGTGTATACTCAACTTGTAGCAGATGGCAGAGTTCAAGAGGGTGAAAGAACCAGGCAGTGTCTCTAGATTAGAATCAGTTCAGCCAAGTTCCTGAGGCTGACTTTGAACTTGCAATCCTCCTGTTTCAACCTCCCAAGTACTGGGATTATAGGTGTGCACTGCTGTTCCTGGCAGGATAAACATTTCTTAAATATCAGAGGAAGAAGAGAGTATGTGCATGCAACACAAGCCTCACTGGAGAAACCATGTTACAAAGCACAATCTGATGGAGATATGAAGAAGTGTAGACACTCTTATTCACCACTTTTCTTGATAATAGGATGTGTATAGTGAAGTGATGTTAATAAGGAGGTACTTCATTGCATACCACTGGTTTTCAGGTCGCTTGTGGGCTCAGAGAATATAGGCTGAAGCAGGTGCCCTAATTCACCATCCTTGCAGTGGGATGTCCACCAGGTGCTCTGGGATTAAAATCCAACTTCCGATTTATGACTTATTTTGCAATAAACTGCACTTTCCTATGATGGAGCATTGTAACCTGAAAATAGCATTTGCACTAACATAGTCTCTAAATATATAAATACAATGCCCCTCACAATGATCACCTTAAAAAGTGTGCATATATATAAATATATATATCATATTTCTTTATATAAATTTTCTTTTACTTTTGTAGTGTTAGGGTCAAACCCAGGGCCTTATGTATGCTAAGCAAGTACTCTGCCCTAAGGTACACAAACAGCTCATATGTATTAAATTTTAAAAAAGAAAATGTGTCAAGGTGAAATTCAAACTAGGAGCAGCAGAATATGACTCCATAAAATGTTTTGTGTTCCTCTTCAGGGTAGCATTTGCATGCAACAAAATTTCCTAAGAAAGCAACAAAGGCCTAGAATAAAGATCCTTTTATATAAAAAAAAACTTACATCACCAAGCAGATTATGTTCCTGACCCTGAACTGAGGGAGCTTGTCAGCTTTCTTTCTTTCCGAGTCAATCGGAACTGTTGGGCTTCGGTCCAGAAAGTCTCTCTGCTTTAGTTCGCTCTGTCTCTCCCTAACCTTTACTCCTAAATGTGTATCTCTTGTAACAGGTCTGCACACTTGACCCTGACTTCTTTGATCAAACACAAACGAGAAAGGAGTTAAAGGAGAAAGCCTCCTTACTCAATATGCCACAGAAAATCTTCATATTGCAGAGCCCTTTGTTTTAACAATATAATTTCCCCTTAAACTTACCTGCTTAAAAATTAAAGTCATTTTAATTTCTTGGGCCTTTGGAATCTTGTTGAGGAAGTTTTTACCCAGGCCTATGTGTTGAAGTATTGGTCCTATGCTCTTTTCAAGTAGCTGCAAGGTCTCTGGTCTAATTTCCAGGTCTTCGATCCATCTTGAATTATGTGGCATTGCATTAAACTGAAGAGCTTCTGTGCAGCAGAGGAAACTATCAAAAACCTAAACAAAGAGCCAACAGAATGGGAGAAGATTTTTGCCAGTTACTCCTCTGATAGAGGACTAATATTTAGAATATACAAAGAACTCACAGCCAAAAAACAAATAACCCAATCAAAATTGGACAAGTGAACTAAATAGACACTTCACAAAAGAAGAAATACGAATGGCAAATAAATGTATGAAAAAGTGCTGAACATCATTAGCAATCAGAAAGTGCAAATCAAAACTACCCTGAGATTTCCTCTAACCTCAATTAGAACTGCAATCATTAAAAACACAAAAACAAATGCTGGTGAGGATGTGGAGAAGTGGGAACTCTGATACATTGTTTGTAGGATTGCATTAGTGCAATCACTTTGGAAAACAGAGTGGAGGATCCTCAGAAGAATGGGAATGGACCCACCATATGACCCACTTCTGGGTATCTACCCAAAAACTGGAAACCAAACTACCAGAGTAATGCATGCATATCTATGTTTGTAGCTGCACAATTCACAATTGCCAAACTATGGAACCAGCCAAGATGTCCATGGACAGATGAATGGATTACAAAATTATGGTATATGTACACAATGGAATTCTACTCAACCATAAAGAAAAACAAAATTGTGACATTTGCAGGGAAATGGCATAATTTTGTTTTTCACAAAAAGTGAAAAGTCGGATGTTCTCCCTCATATACAGAAGCTAGGGAGGAAATGGGACATAGGAGGGACTCCAGACAAAGGAGGAGAAACCTTAGATGAGTGAAGAAGGCAACCTAACTAAGGGAGATGGGAGGGGGGAAGAGGGAAACACCTCAATGGAAATGATGTACATACACAAACTTATCAAAGTCAATCACTATGCTGAACATGGGAAGGAGGGAAGGGGGAGGGAATAGAGTGGGTACTAGGGGAGGGCTCAAGGGGTGCTATGTGAATGTATGCCTCTACCACTCTGAATTTCACCAAGCTGTATGATTACAATGCACCAATAAAATAAAAAATTAAAGTTTCATGCTATCCCAAAAGTCCCAAACTATTTGAAATTATGTTATTCTTTATAATATTCTGATTGCTATGAAGTGTTATTTCATTCTCCTTCTTATTGAAAATCTTATTGAAAAAAAATATTCATTTGTTTCCAGCTCTGAGAAAATTATAAATCTTAAAGTGGAAAATTTAAATGGTAGACAGCTTCCTTCTATTTTGTAATTTAATGTGTAAATAAAGTCAAAATTTAACAACTAGACATTTCACTATACTTGTTCATCATTCAAGTTGATGGCCAGAAGAAAAGAAAGATTATCTTTTTGGTTGCTTCAAACCTTTTTTTAAAAACCATTTAGCTTTTTTTCACATTGATTCAAGCAATAAAATACCTAATGTTCCTTGAACAACTTATATTTGAAAATTCTTTGTGCTTCCTGAAAATATTCAAGTTTTATAACATTGAAGATTTTTTTTCAATAAAGTAGAGTTCCAGAATATAGGCAAATCTCCCACTAGGGATCTTTGAAATATTGGAATATATCAGCAATTCAATTTAGACACTAAAAATAGTTTCTTTTACATCATACATTCTTCTAAAGTCTGATAGATTTACATGTTCTCTCTATAAATGCAATTAATATTTGCTAGTATGCACCATCACTAATATACATCAGTATCTAAGTATCTGTTTGACATGATGAGGTGCCAATTAAAGTAAAAAAACAAAAAACTTTTTGAGTTATTTGAATTCAATCAGAGCAGTGACTGGGTACATATGGAAATAGTCCTATGGGGCTGCACAACAACCCCAACAATAAAATAATGAATCAAAACTCTGTATAAACTAGCTGGGCACAGGGCACAGTGCTTAGAGGCTCCCAGTACTTAAGAGGCTGAGACAGGAAGGTCACAGGTTCAAAACCAGCCTCAGCAGCTTAGTGAAATCCTATTTCAAAGTAAAAATAAAATAGGGCTGGGGTAACACAGAGGTAGAATGCCCCTCAATCCCCCCAGTACCACAAAAAAATGAAAAATGTATAAACGGATTTTTCTACAGCATCTATATCACCTTAAGAGTAGCTGCTGCAGGAGGAGACAGGGGAGCAGGGGCAGGGGATAGCTCAGTGGTAGAGTATTGTCCTAGCATGCAAGAGGCCCTGGGTTCAATCCCCAGCATTGAAAAAATAAAATAAAAAGGCAGACTAACTACTTAAATTTTACTTACTTTCACATCTGCATCCTAAGCCTCCCAAGTGTGTCTAGGATCCCCGGTAGATGTCTTGCCAGATGGTTCAACAAGTGGGCATGGACCCAGTCCACATCCCTCCCTGAGTCCCTACTGGTCTCCACCTCTGCTTCTCTGGCAATGGAGGATGATGGGCCATTGGAAACTAGAAAGATAGCCTCCTCCTTGTTCTAGATCCTTTTTGAGAAGCTTGAGCATAAACTGTTTACTTTGTTTTATTTTTTCTAAGATAGGTTTAAATGAAAAGCAGATTCTATTTCTCTCTCCTGCTCTGCATACAATTCAAACATGAGACCAAAGGAGAACTAGCTAGCCCAGGGATAAATCTAAATTACATAGACACATTATACCAATTGCCTTTCTAAGTGGCAACTGTATTATCCCTAAAGAAAAGGGGGGCAGTAAAACACCATGTCCCTGAATGTACCCTTTCTGTTTCCAAAACCTAGCCAAGTTGCAGGAACAACTAGAATAAGCAGAAAGTCCACATACACAGATACCAGGGATTGAGCCAGGGGCCTCTGCTGCTGGGCTAGACCCCCTCCCCAACCCTTTTATTATTATTATTAATTGGTGCATTGTAATCATACATCTTTGTTAGGTACAAGCTGATAAAGGCATATATGCACTCATTTCTCATTTAATCCCTTCCCCAATTCCCACCCCATTCCCTCGCCCTCCCTCCTTCTCAAGTTCAGTTTTGTGATTGACTTTGATATATGTGTGAAAGTACATCATGTGCATTAGGGTGTCCCCCTCGCCCCCATCCATCACCTTCAGTTAAGTCAACTTCTTTGCTTATCTAAGGTTTCTCCTTTTTCATCTGGAGTCTCTCTTATGCCCCATCTTCTCCCTAGCATTCGCATATTAGGGAGAACATATGCTTTTTTACTTTTTGTGACTGACTAATCTCACTTAACGTAATGTTTTCCAGTTGCATCCATTTCACTGCAAATAACATGATTTTGTTCTTCTTTATGGCTGAGTAAAATTCCATTGTGTACATATCCCATAGTTTTGTAATCCATTCATCTGTCAATGGACATCTTGGCTTGTTCCATAGTTTGGCAATTGTGAATTGCGCAGCTATAAACATAGATACACATGCATCGGTGTGATCCCCCAGCCCTTTTTATTTTATTTTTTTAATTTTAAAATAAGGTCATGCTAAATTACCATGTGTTGGCCTCAAACCTGCAATCTTTCTGTCTCAGCTAGCCTCCAACCTGCAAACCTCCTGTCTCAGCCTCCTAAGTACTGGTATTATAGGCATGCTCCTTCAGACCCAGTTGAATACATATTATCTTGAAGGACACTGGCTTTCTCTAACACACATTGAGAACAAGGGCAAGTTAGTGTTTTATGTAGAGAGCTACTTTCTTGCACATAAGCCAGGACAGTTGCTCCTTGGAAGGCTAGTCACACAAGCAAACTGAGCAAATTAAACAAGCAAATGCCAATGATGTCACTGCTTCTTGCAGCCTAACACCTAAGAGCCCTCTCTCAGAGTTGACTGGGGCAGAACTGTGGGCACTGTGGAACGTTATATGTCACTCATCTAGCCAGTCACCACTGGACAAAGGGCTGCTTGGTGAGGGACAGAGATGCTACTGGTTACAGCCTATTGTCACTGAATTCTTCTTGGGATGGCCACTGATCTCTTGTAAGCTTTCCCCAATAAATTGCATGCAGTCTCTGGGAACTTTGGCCTTTAAGCAAACTACAGCACTGCCTTGCTGTGGACATAATTGAGGAGCCCACAGTAGGAGGTGAGAGAAATCCCCCTGAGCACCCAGACTATGGCAGTTAAAAAGTGAAAATATGGCAGGTGCTCCGGGGATAGCTTTCCACTTCTATGTGAGGACATGGGGTGGCTATTACGGATACCTGGAGGCTGCCACGTGCATATGGAGATACTCCCCAAATACCCCAAGTATTGAGGAAATATTTCTGCTCATGGGCAAGCATTACAGTCTAAAGACAAAAGAAAGAGCAATGTAAAATAGCATCAGTTGTTGGGTAGCCCCTGCTCATGGCAGTGCAGGCAGCGATGGAGACAGAGCTGCAGGCCCAAGCCCGTGCTCAGCAACTGCAGGAGAAAATAAAGCTGCAGCATGAAGGTGCTCAACCCAAGCAGGGACTCCTGAGCAGTCAGTCACTTAGTTGTGTAAGGAGTGCTAATAAAAACTTGGAAGCTCTAGCAGATGCTTTGCTAAACTAAAAGCTGGCCACATAACACAAGAATGAACTGAGACTTTGGACACACAATGGCACTTTCACTTACCTTATAACCCAGCTACAGTAGGATTGGTTGCATGAAAGAATGAGTGGCCTAAATCAGCAAATAAACATGGAAGATAAATCCTTGGCATTGTGGACCAAGCGACTACGATTGGCCTTGAGTGAACATAACTCCATTACTCACCCAAGTACCTGCCTGATGTTGACTCAAGACCCTGAAGACAACATCTGGATTCAGAAGATAATGCTTAAGAACACCTGCACAGACCCCGGCGTGGTGGCGCACACTTGTAATCCCAGCATTTGGGAGGCTGAGACCAGAGGATACGGGTTCGAGGCCAGCCTCAGCTACCTAGTGAGGCACTCTGCAATTTAGTGAGACCCGGTTTCAAAATAAAGAATAAAAAATAGGGCTGGGGGTATAGCTCGGAGGTAGAATGCCCGAGTTCAATCCCCAGTACCGAAAAAAAAAAAAAAAAAAAAAAAAGAACACCTGCACTCCACAAATGGAACACATGGCTACTTGATGCTGCCACTGCCACGGGACCTTCCACTGAAGACCATAAAGACTGCTGGCCATGGAGATAGCAAATAGGACCTCAGGAGTGTGGATTTCTAGGCCTGGAGAAAAGGACCAATGAGACAGAAATATGATATTGTAAACCTGGGGCTGGGACACAGGCTTGCACTATTCTTATTCATAATGATTAGGTCACTTACACATTGTTGAATAATCACGATTCACCTCCTCCGTTAATACTTGTTAACAATGTATACCCTTCAAGGGTACATGAAGGGTACATGCTACCCTTCAAGCTAGTCTGTTTGCAGAATGGGCAAGTACCTTAATGGAGGTACAGGATAGAACAGATTTCTGGGTGTATAAAAAAAAAAGCCTCTGTCCTCCTCCATTGGTGTCCTGTGGCACCTACCACAGGACATGGTTATGCTGGAAAAGGCTCAACATTTATGGACACAGCTGGACAACTGCCCAGACTTGAGTGTAAATGTACCTTCTTTTAAGGATGTCAGATATTATGTCTTCTGCTTCATGTGAGAACAAATGCGCATGACTACATCTTTGCTGGAATGCACTGTGTTTGAGAGCTTGGGGAGCTAAATGCAACACAGGTAGAAATGAAAGGAAAAGTTTCTCTCTGTATATGTTGGTCTCTGTAAATATTGGTTGGACCCCTGTTGATCAATGTAGTTTGACCATTGTACTCAAAGACCCTGACCACTACAGATGGCAAAGTCAAGCAACACACGTGGGATCTATCCCTCCCCTTGGCAGTGGTTATGGGCATATGGCATTTACAAGTGGTCATACCTGCCTTATAACTGATTTGGGTGAGTCACTTGGAAATAACTGTATATGACAGCCTGCATATTTCCCACATTATCCATGATTCCTACTAATTGAGACCTGGTAAAATCAAAATACACTACTGCTGCCTTAAATAATATGCACAGGGTCAGAGCTTTGCTTAATAGAGAAACTTCTCAAATGTGGAAAGTGATGCTTCAGAGTAGAATGATGCTAGATATGTTAACTGCAACACAGGGTAGGACCTGCACCCTCATTAAAATAGAATGTCGTGTATATAACACTTATAATTATCATGAAGTATATTTGGCTCTATATAAGTTGTGAACCCATATTACTATTACAGGTAAACTTAATATTGATCCTATTTCTGCTTGGTTATAATCTCTTCCCACTACCTGGAGATATGTTCTATTCGGTCAGCTTGCTCTTATAGGAAGGTTTATCACATTCTGTTGCTCTCTGAATTGCTCTTGTGGGATTTCACTACAATGTACAGCTCGTGCATCCTGAGGGACTTTGAGGAAGATGGGCATAAGACTGTAAGGGCATTCAGGCACATAGGGGTGGAGTGTATCATGCCTAGAGAAGAGGAAGATAGTAAATACCTTGTCCCTGAAAGTCCCCTTTCTGCTCCCCAAAACTTGGTCAAGTTAGGGGAACAATGAGAGATAGCCTGGGCTAGAAAATTCAGATACATATTATCTTGAAGAACACTGGCTTTCTCTTATGCACACTAGAAACTAGGGCAATTAGTTTTATCCGTAGAGAGTATTTATTTATTTATTCATTTATTTACTTATTTATTGAACTGCAGATAGAATCCAAAGGTATTCTACCTCTGAGCTACACCCTCTGCCCTTTTTTATTATATTTGTATTATTTTAGCATTTTTATGCTATTATATTTCCCTCACTCTTCCTTCACATCCCCTGTGTACCTATTTCTTTTATTTCTTCCAGCCCACCTCAGGAAGAGTTCAGCTCCCTTCTCTCTTGTGCTCTCTTGCAACCTCTGCCTCCTGCCATGGGATGATATAGCCAGACACACGCCCCTCAACACCCTGGCTTCCCAGCCCCCAGAACTCTGAGAACTAAATATCTACTGTCTGTAAATTACTCTGAGATAATTACTCTGTCTGCATAATTCTGTTATAGAAACATAAAACTTTTATGCAGAACCAAGAATAGCTCTGAAAAGCTACCCTTTTATAAAAGAAATTGACATCTAAAAAGGAACTCTCCAACATTTTAGAGCACCAAGAAAGGACTTTTCACTGCTAGTATAATCCCAAGCCCCATTCCATAATTGAAAAAAAAAATCTTTTTCCCAGCATTTTTCTCTTGAGATATTTCTAAGGACCTCCAGCATAGATTACTTAGTGTTAGTTCTTGGTTATTATTATCTGAGCCTTCTCAGAGGTTCCAACAGTGCCTGAGATTTCTGCCCATAGCAATCAGAGCCATCCAGACCAATTTGCTACTGCAGTTCTTCTCTCAGGGCTGGGCCAGAGAAGTTCAATTATGAACTACACTCTGGGCCCAGAATCAGTTCCCCTAAGAATTGCTCTAAGCCTGGCCAAACTACACCCCTTTGACTTTTCAAAAGTACAACTAAAAGCAAGCTCTCCTAACAAAACTTCTCAAATTCTTAATTATTCAATCTTAAACAAACCCAAGTAGAGGACACTAATAGTCCTGATTGAATATCTTTTGGGAAAAACTACTTCTTTCCTCTCTTTTAGAAGTAAAATATGTACATATAATTGGCATTACTGAGCAGTACACAAGGCATGCATTCTGATTCAAGGTAACCTCATACTTTTATCTGAGAACAATGGAAGGGTGTTTTCTTATCTTACATACCTGGAATGAAAGGGCCCATTCTGAAGATTTTCCTTAACAAGTGTATTCAGTTCAAAAGGTAAAGACTTTGTTACCTCCACACAACTAGACTGCCAACAATCCTGAAAGTAACAGAGTCTTTAGTAAATCTCTTAAGAGGTATTATCTCTAGGTCTTTTTTTTTTTTTTTTTTTGTGTGTGTGTGTGTGTGTGTGGTACTGGGGATTGAACTCAGGGGCATTCTACCTCCAAGCTACACCCCCAGCCCTATTTTTATTCTTTATTTTGAAACCAGGTCTCACTAAGTTGCGGAGTGCCTCACTAGGTAGCTGAGGCTAGCTGCGAACCCAGATCCTCCTGTCTCAGCCTCCCGAATGCTGGGATTACAAGCGTGCGCCACCACGCCCGGGTCTAGGTCATTTTTAATGTAAAAACAATGAGCATTTACTTACTTTAAAAATAATTGAGGGGCTTTTTCAGTTAATTTTATACATTTGTTTTTTTAAATAAATAATATCTGGTGTTAGTACAAAATTCAAAATATATAAAATAGATCTCCCAGAAACAGCTACTTTTAGTGGCATTTTGTAATTCCTTCTAGAGATAATGGAAGAATCAAGACAGTATAATACCATAATATTTTAAAGCTCTCTGATCAACTTCTCTTTAAAGTTAAGATTGACTTCCCATATACTAAGTCCTTATCTTCTAATTTCTACACTTTCTTCAGGCACTATGAATTGTTTCAATCTGCTACCTTCCCAACAATTAGGCTTTTTCACTTCTTCTTTCCCACTGCCAGATGGTGTCTCTTACCTCTTAATAGTGCCTTTGTTTTGCAGAATGGGAGGTGTTATACTTTTATTAGATTTGACACATTTATTTGTTTTCCTTATCCAATATGTTTGTCTACTTATTCTGCTTTTTAACTTTTCCTGCGATTATGCACTTCTGTGCAAATAGAACGTATGCAGAATCAAGAACTGTGAAGGGTCTGAGATTTTAACCTACTTGCAAACTAGCACATTAGCCTCCCACAGTCTAATAGACTCTGGTAGAAGAAATGAGACTCCTGGGTCAGAGACAAAGGACAATTTATTGCTCAAAGCAATGGCAATAATCAGAGCATCTACATCTGTGCCAGCTTCCCAAGCCTCGATTTCTACAGTGTGTGATATCAGGAGGGCAAATGGCACCCTCCCACATCTTCTATAATGGAAAGTCAACTTAGCTGACCTTTGCTCTTGAAGGAGATTTCTTTATTACACTGGAGAGTGAGCAAGGTTTTATCTTCCAAGCCTGTTTATTACACAAACATCCTTGAAAAGATAGTTCATAAGAAAGGCAGTCAATTCCTCTGCACACAAGATTGCAGAAATGTGAGAGGCAAATGGAGTCTCCAAACATAAAATGTGCTATGCACTGGTAAGTGTGTAATCCCTTCATTTAACAAGCTTTTTTGAGCACCTACTTTTTTCTAGGATTCATAACAGGTGTACATTAAAGGAAATAATGTATGCAAATAAAGTTTTAAATTGTGGGAAAACAAGAGTTCGCTATTTTTCCTACTTCCACAGTTGATTTATCATTTTACTATTTGCCAATAGTAGTCATTGTGTTCATTTCCAATACTGGCTATCTTTCAACATCTATATTGATCTTTTACCACCATGACGGGTTTAGCTAAAGAGTCAGAGAATTAAAGCTTTGAGCTTTGTTTTCCTTTGCACAAAACAGATTAACTTCTCTCTGCCTACAGCCAGCTTTTCTGGGACTTTTAATCCTCTCCTTTTATAATGGAATAGGGAGTAACTGGTCAGGCTGGAACTCAAAAATGCAAAAATTCTCAATTGTCAAATTAAGTAATATTTGAGGACATTAAGAAATGTTAAACCACACACTCTTCTAGTGGATTGCTTTCTAACTTAAACTAATCCATTTTGTTTACCCAGGTTTTAATATGATATATACTTACTTATGATATGTTATATAATGAATAAGAAGTTACTGGTAGCTGAATATTTTAACATAGATTTCTGTAAAAAATTTTTAAAGATTTTATTATTTATTATTATGCAAATTCATAAATGATATCTAAATATCTTATATATACCAAATTTTAAGTACTTTAAGGAAGAGAATATAAATTCTATTCTTGTTATTGTCTATTTTCTCTATATTTTGCAGCTTATTGAAATATAACAGACATGCAGTAATTTGTACATAGTTGAAGCATATAATTTGAAGAGTTTTAATATGTAGATATATCCATAAAACCATCACCACAATCAAGATGAACATTCACTCCCAAAAATACCTAGGTATTTATTTCTAATTCTTTCTTCCGTCTATTCCCATCCCCAGGCAACTACACACATTTTTACTTTCTATAATTATAATTACATAGAATAAATAGATGTACTGTTTTTTTCTGGCTTCTTTCACTAACATAATATTTTTGTTTAAATTTATGTTTCTATCCTTATCAACAATTATCTTTTGCTGACTAGTATTTCATTCTAAATGTATGTGTGTATGAGTGTGTATCCCACAACTTATTTTTCCATTCATTTGTTGATAGACATTGGTATTAGTTGCAATTTAAAGCTATAATAAACCAAACTATCATAAATATTATCATACACAGTTCCTGATGTGGACATACATCATCATTTCTCTTGGTCAATAAATAATGGATTGGTCAAGCCACAATGTACAGATGTATGCTTAACTTTTTCATAAGCCACGAACCTGTTTTCAAAGTAATTGTACCATTTTATATTTTCGTAAGCACAGTCCATGAGAGCTCCAGTTCTTCCACATCCTTATCAATTCTTAATACAGTTGTACATTTTAATTGTCCACCTAGTGGTAATTATATTTTTTAATTGGTGCATTGTAATCATACAACTTCGTTAATGTGCATTTCCCTAACGACTAATGCTGCTGAGCATCTTGTCACATGCTTATTGGTCATGTGTCTGTCTATTGAAAAATGAAAGTGTTTTTTTTTTATTTTCCTCTTGATCAACAATCAACCCAGAACACCTCTATAACCCCAGATGTGAGATGTTTCCCTATATACCAAGCAGTTCTTCATCAGACACCAGCTTGGTGCCCTCCGATTCAATTCGATTCTGACACTATCTACCTGCAAATAGCATCAAATCCCACTGGTCGAGAACTCAGTCCTACAATACTACCCACAATTTCAGATGTCAACTGCAACTCCCGGGTTGGGTCTGTGCCTCTGATCTAGTGGCTCTCAAATGGAGTTTCCATGAGCTTCTCCTTGGTTTTGATTCATTTGTAAGAGTGACTCACAGAACTCAAGATACACTTTACTCGCATTCACTGGTTTATTATAAGCAGTATTACAAAGGACACCAATGAAAAGGTCATCCAAAGAGGCTCAGATGACCTATAAAGCAAAAAGGAATGGTTTACCTTGGGTCCTAGAATTACAACTTGGGGAACACAGATTTCATTAAAACCAGAAGGTCTACCCTTATGGATTGGTTCATGAGGGGATTATAAGAGTAAAAGAAAGATTCAGTGGGTTGCATAGGCTGTTTGTCAAGAAATGTGACTGGAGAATGAATAGACTTCTATAGTTCATTAGTCCAGCACAGACCAGCTCAGACCATATTTGAACTCTAAGAGTTCAGAATGTTTCTTCTCATCAAACAACTCTTTTGGCAAACAACTTTTTTTCGACAAGTTCCTAGAGTGGTCACCACAGCAAAAATGGAGTCGCTACTGTCAGTTTTCATTCACAAACAGCCAAATTTTAAAAATACATGGGGCAAGGCATGTAAGAAGTATGCAGAGCTCCCCTGCCCTCCCTGGGCATTTCACCCTCCAGGTGAGGTAGGATAGAAGAAATAAGGATAGGTAGAAAGGATACCAACAGGGAAGGGGAAAGAAGCAATCATTTCAAATTTTAGAAGCTCCAAGAACACTCCCATCTTTCCTCCCCAAGCCTGATTTTTCCAAGTAAGTCTAAATTCTTAAAAGGTCTAAATTCTTAGTGTATTGTGAGTATAGATGATCGATGCATTGCCAGTTTATGTGATATAATTTCTTTAGACTAAGTAAAGCCAAAGGAAAATATTTTTAGCAACTTATGATGTGAGTATATTCCAAATTATCTATTGACTAGATGATATTAACCTAGAGATCCTGAAAGAACCAAACCATCTTGACCCACTCTGTTCCCTCACTAAGAAAATTGAGCTCACCAGACTCACCCTATGAACTCCTTATGTTCACTGTTTACAAAGTTTCCTTTAAAAAAGAAGAACCTACTATAATGGAGATTTAAAGAGGACTGCCTTTGCTAAAAGCAGTGTCTCTTTTCCTAGGCCTGCAGGTGCCTGATGGGTAATTGAAAGCAGAACATCTATTGAGACGGTCATATGGTTATTATTCTTCACTCTGATGATGGAGATATTATAGAGAGAGAGATTTGCAGATGTTAAAAAATCCTTGCATCCCTGGGATAAATCACACTTGATCATGGTATATAATCTTTTTAATGTCTACTAGCTTTAATTTGCTAGAATTTTGTCAAAAATTTTTACATTTATGTTTATCAGGGGTATTAGCATATGGTTTAAGATTTGTCGTTGTTGTTATTTTTGTTGCTGTAGTGACATCCTTGTCTGGTTTTGATACCAGAGTAATCTGGCCTAATAAAAAGAGAGTTCTTTCCCTTTCAATTCTTCCAAATAGGTTAAGAATATTTGGCATTTGTTTTTCATTAAAGGATTGGTAAGTTCAACAGTGAAACCATCAGTCCTGGGTGGTTGTTGTTTGTTTGTTTGTTTGTTTGTTTTTGAAAACTTTTTATTACTGATTTTGGTTTAGTCTATCTAAAGATTGTCAATGTTGTTTACCTGTTCCAGAAAATTACTCTATTCTATTGATAATTTATATTTTTAATCTCTATTTTGCATATTTGTTTGATTTTCTTTCCTTCTACTAATCCGGGGCTTGGTTTGCTCTCAATTATCTGGTTCCTTAAGTTGTACCATTCAGTTATTTGAAATATTTTATAATTTTTTTTATGTAGGCACTTGTTTCTCTAAACTTCCCTCTTAGTGCCACTTCCTCTGTATCTCATAGGTCTTAGTATTTTGTTTCCATTTTCATTTATTTCAAGGAATTTTTTTAATATTCCTTTTGAGACAGGCATGGTGGTATATGCCTGTAGACCTAGCTACTAGGAAGGTTGAATCAGGAAGATCATAAGTTTGAAGCCAGCCTTGACAACTTAGCAAGACCCTATCTCAAAATAAAAAATATAGCCAGGCATGGTGGCACACGCTTGTAATCCCAACATTTGGGAGGCTGAGACTGGAGGATCCCAGTTCGCGGCCAGCCTCAGCTACCTAGTGAGGCACTCCGCAACTTAGTGAGACCCTGTTTCAAAATAAAGAATAAAAAAATAGGGCTGGGGGTATAGCTCGGAGGTAGAATGCCCCTGAGTTCAATCCCCAGTACTTTTATATATACATATATATATATATATGGCTAGAGATATAGCTCAGTGGTAAAGCACCCTGGGTTCAATCTCCAGTTTCACATAAAAAATAAAATATATCCTTTTTGATTTCCTCACTGGGCCACTGGTTGTTCAAGAGAATGTTAAATTTCTATACATTGTACAATTTCTAAAGTTACTCTTGTTTACTTCATTGTGGTCAGGGAATAGTCATGCAATGATTATTTATTTATTTATTTATTTATTTATTTATTTATGTGGACTGAGGATTGAACCCAGGAGCATTCTACTTCTGAGCTGCACCCCCAGTCCTTTTTGATTTTTCATTTTGAAACAGGGTCTTGCTAAGTTGCTGAGGGTCTCTCTACATTGTTGAGGCTGACCTCAAACCTATGATCCTCTTGTCTCAGCCTCCCAAGTACTAAGATTACAGGCGTGTGCAACCAGTTTGTGTTGTGTTTTTGATAGTTTGACTGTAGCCTCAGAGGAGAGCAATTTTGGTCAAATCTATTAGAGGTTCTTTGAGATTCCTCGACCTGAATGTCTATATCCTTCTCAAGATTTGCAAAGTTTTCAGCAATTATTTCATTGGATCAGTTTTCAGTAATTTTTCCTTTTTAATCTCCTTCTAAAACACCAATAATGGAAATGTTCCCTTACCTAATGATGTCCCATAAATCTTGTTGGCTTTCTTCGCTTTTTTAAATTTATGTATCTATTTATTTATTTTGTCTGACTGGGTTATTTCAAGTTCAGAAAGTTCTTTCTCCTCCTTTATCCACTCTGCTATTAAGAATCTCAATGGTATTCCCCCCCCCCCCCATTGGTTGAGGTCCTTAGTTCCAACATTTTCCCACTCATATCATGGATTGTCTTCCTGATTTCACTGGTTTATCTGTATTCTCTTGTATCTTGTTATGGTTAAGGTCTAAAACATCTCCCAAAGTCTCAGGTGTTGCAGGCATGGTCACCAATGCAGCAATGTTCACAGGTAAGGCTACCTTGATGGGCCCAGTTGGATGCATTGTAGTGGGATAGGGTGTCTTGTCAGCCTCTGAGAACCATGTGGGAGAGTCACTATGTCGATAGTCCCAGAAAGGCAACTGCCAGTGTCCCAGGGCTACATGCATGTCTTCACTGGGCATCTGGGGATCAACATGCTCTGGGAAGTCTGCTCAGCTGCCTGCTGGGGCTAAGATTGAATATTCAGAGCTGAACAGCTGTTTCTCAGGGACCAGGATTCTGAGAACAGGCTGCTCAACTGCTTCTCTAGGTCACAGGAGGATGGAGAAGACTATCTGACTACTTCCTGGAAGCCACTCAGAAAAGGCTGCGCTCATCTGCTTCCTTGGGCCTCTGTGATCAGAGCCACTCGGGGGTGGTTGCCTATTCTCTTCTCAAGGCCAATGGCACATGGGTGAAATCATCTGGGTATTTTCTAGAGTAGAAGATAGATGGCCAGGGCCATGTGGCTGCTTTGGGGACATCAGGAGACTGCAGGACTACCCAGTTGTTTTCTAGGATTATCATCAAGTTGATCTCAAGGTAAGCCACACAGCTGCTTCCCAAGGACTTGGGAGTGTGGGAGGGGGGCCGTCTGCCTGGTTTGCAGGGCTGAGTTAGCAGAGTCGCTCAGGAAAGCTACATGGTTGCTTCAAAGTAATGTAGGAACCATTCTTAGTTTATGAGTTGTACCAACAAAAGAAAAATCCAGATCTGACCTACACACTATAGTTTGTCTACCCAGGTCCAGGACTGATTTGATTCCTTTCTTGATGCCCTACGAGTACAAAGGACTTTCCACTCTGGCCAGTAGGAACAATCTCCATGTACTGTTCTGCCTGATCCTTTCTGGATAAACATCTGGGAGACAGACAGATCACTAGTGCCCTTCCACTACACATGCATTCACCTCCAAGAACTATGAACACACTGTTCCCAACTAAGGCAACCTGCCAGGTTCTCTTTGGGCTCTCTTCCCTACAATGAAGACTAGAAACTCTCTTTGTCCTGTAAGCTTGAGCAATCATAGAACTCATCTTGTGTTATCTCAGAAATCGCTCTCCTGTCCTTAATGTTGCCCAAAAATTGAAAATCATCGTTTCAAATATTTTGTATGATTATGTACCTGTTGAACATAAATATTTTCCCTGGTAATACCTCACAGACAGAATCAGACATCAGGAATATGATTTTTAATGCTTATTTAAATAAAGGTGAATGTCAATGTAAGCTGATGCAAAAGCACCAGTTTACTTGTCTTCCTACAACTTATGTAAATCAAATTATGCTCATAAATTGGATAAACCACCACAAGAAAATATATCTTTAGGACAGCATTTTTAAAAATAAAGTTTGTGTGCAAGTATAAATTTTAAAAAATAACTATTATTGAGTGACAAATTTTATTCAATTGTAATATTTTCTGACAATTAGAAAATTGTCAAATCATCTAGTCATTATAGCTAGAAAATATTCATATTTGTTTC